>CM035441.1:129100021-129132521 GCA_020310875.1 Ceratopteris richardii | reverse complement strand
AGAAGACATTGAGATACCACAGAGTTTTCCTTCCGTAGACTAGGACAACAGTCTAGAACATTGAGACCTTCCTAGGTAGTAATGACCATGAAGAACTACTTTGATGGCACAAAAGGTCCATATGATCAAGTGGTCGAGTTGAAGCAAGTTCTTAGAGCTGAGCAAGTGGAATAATTATTTATTCAGCTCAAGGCCTTTGGATTGACATTGAAACGAACCACCTTTACATGGTTTCAACCATTAAACTCAGGTAACTACCATCAGACCACCTAGTTGATGGATTTTTATCACTAAGTTCCAAGTTTCATGGAAGATACCTATCAAAGCAAAACTCCCTTTGGCATAGTGGTCATATAACCAAGAAAAACTAAGAAAAACATAAATAAAATCCCAAGGCCAACCCTCTAAAAAACCATTGCTATACCATTCAATGTTTGGGGGGTTATGATCTAGAGTGGCTATTATTTGCCATTGGCTCCAAGAAAAGATCTTCAACCAAAATTTTACTTGTCTAGAAGAAGTTATAGTTGATAGTGATGAACTTCTAAATCGGTCAAAGAGTATTTGTTCTCAGCGTTATTGGATCTCCAGATGCTCCATTCCCTTGTATGCTCTTACATTGATCCTATACATTGTTGGATTGCACCTTGCATAAGTAGACCGCATCCCTGTACTACTTTGTTTGTGTATGCCCCTAACTCTGATAATGAACAAAATTCCACATGGAGATCTCCTCACTTCCTACTTACTAATATTATTCTTGTTGGAGGCTTGAACATGAAAAAAGAGTTGTGATACAAGTGCGAGATAAAGGAAGCATTATTGATGGCCTCCAAAAAGATGGTTGGTATAGCCTAAAGCTTCACCATGATCTGACCGATCCCAAAGATTCCCATGGTTTCACTTGGTTGAACCTTCAATCAAGTAATGAGATTTGCAAAGCTAAACTTGCTAGATACTACATTTCCCAAAGCATTAGAGATCACTTGGGGTTATCCTCCCTCTCTCAAAACATGGATATTTATGTCTTATCACTTCTCAATTGTTCTCCTTTTAACTCTTTGTCAAGGGTGGTAAGGCATGTTGGTTACATGTTGATGCTTCGATGTTTTCACTCCCATTTTCCCAACAAGCAATCATGTTGGCTAGGCACAAAGCCTTCAACATGCATGCCCCCTTCTAAGTTTTGTATCCTTGTGGTTAAGCAGACTTGGGCTATTCTAGAAAAACTTCATAAGGAGATCCAAAGAATCAAAACAAAATGAGAGAGAGAAGCTTTCAAGGAGGTTAATTTTTAGAGACTGAAGTTAACAGGTAAAATTCAGTTACAAAAGGCCTGAGTTCTCAAGCTTAAGAGTATTATGAGATATGAAGAGGATGTCCTAAAGATTTCTAGGTTGGTGAGGCAGACAAACCTGCCAAAGAAATGTGTACAGTCTTGAAAAATAAACAGAAAAGAAGTCCTTCGTATGATGATTAACAATAATGGTGTGGAATGCATGAGGGAAGAGGAAAACCATAACCTAATCCTTAGACACTTCATTGAGTTGTTGGGAATGTTTTTTCCAATATCCTCTAGGAGCGGCAATCGCATGGACCTTATCTCGAAATTCATATGTAAGATGATCAAAGCATGGTGTAATTCATACACATCTTTGGCCAAGATTATTTTTAAGAAGTGCAATGACATTTCCTTGTCTGTTAACCCTATTTGGAAAGGCCTTGGTTGGCTCATGCTTTTGTTCTCTTTGACTCAAATTCTCCCCAAAGGATAATATCTAATCTACTCTTTGTTGAAAGCATAGAGCAAGGTGAAATCCCTCTTGTTCCGTCAATAGTGATTGGAAGTGGGTTGCAAGCATTAGGTAGCATGACTCGATCTACTTCCTTATTACTACTATCAAGAGTGTTGGGAAAGAAAATATTGAATGAGCTACCATGATTTGGACTAAAGACTTTTAAAAGTGAAAACACCTTTGGAACCAATATTGAATACGTTGGATTAGGTTCAAGCACATCGAATCTAGTCCTAGACTAGATTACTGATTCTTCATCTCAACCTCTGAAAGCCTTTAGTCCAAATCATGTTTGCTCTCTAAATAATTTCTTTCTGAACACTCTTGATAGGAGTAGTAGGGAACCAAATCGAACCATGCTGCATAATGCTGGCATCCCACTTCCAATCATTATTGATGAAGCTGAGGGGTAAGATCTTGCTGGGGAAAATGAATCAACAACCCTATGGAGCTTTGGAAGGTTTTAGGTCCTCATAGCTTGTTTTTATTAGTGACCTAGAGTCACTATTTTGGCTCTATCTCAAAATCTAGATACAAAAAATAATGAATCTCTAAACAATGAAAGTACATAGTCTCGCTTATCCATAGCACTTGAAAACAATTGATTTGGATACTCCAGCCCTATGCACCAACCTTTTCAAGAGAGACTAGCTAACCTTCATGTCCTTAGTCTTAGGAACCAATGCGGAAGTGTGGTTCTTCTTGAGTGCTTTGAATTCTTCTTGCATGGCTTGGTTCCATTCTTCATGCTTGTTTTCATCCTCAAAGCAATTAGGCTCTTCACATGCAACTACTTGACTCATATATGCATAATGTTTGGCCATGAAAGATTCATAAGTTAATCACTGAATTGGATACCTTTCTCTTATGACGTTTCTTCTCTGTTGAGGGGCTGGAACAAACATTTTTCTTCTAGTTTTTGATTCTTTTTCACATGGGGTTTCTATCTTTTCAAACTACTGCTATTCATCTCTATCATCGAATTCTCTCTATCATCTTCCTCTTCCTTGCATTTACATTTCGTAGAACTTTTTTCACTTGAAGTGTGATTACTCTTACTTGCATGGAGATTTGTGGCTACTCTGAGATTTTTGTTGAAGTTGGAGGACTAGAGATTTCCAAAATTTCTTGGTCTTTTGCATGTCTTCTTTCAGCATCATGTATGTCTTCAACCTGCACTAAATCTTCACATCATACCGTGGTAGCAGTTCATCAAATATAACATCTCTAGATAGCTTTAGCTCTTTGGTTTTACGATCATGGAATCTAAAACCTTTTTGATCACTTGAGTTTCCAATAAATATAGACCTCTCAACTTTTTCTTCAAGTTTATGTCTCAGTTCATAAGGCACGTGCACATAGCATACACAATCAAAAATCTTGAGATGCGATAGATTCGATTTCTTACCATACCATGCTTCATATGGACTTAAAACACTACAACATATCGAGGGTATACCGAGGTTGCTACCGAGGAAACGGACGTGATTTCTTCGTGACGTCGGTGTTAGAGTCGGTATATGCATCGAAAACAAATCGTCGGTATGGGCGTCGGTATAAGCGTCAGTATGAGCGCCGGTATAGGCATCAGTATATACGCCGGTATTACCGACACCCATATCGACGCCCATACCGATGCCCATACTGGGTGTACCGACGCCTATACGGACGTCCATATTGGAGCTACCGATGCAAATACCGACGATCGTATCTGCACAAATCTTTTTGGGCAGAGTGTGTTGTCTTTTGCTACAGCATGATGTTGTTTAGCAAAAGACAATACACTCTGCCCAATTGACTACATGTGTTATGTACTCTAATGGCAACCAAAACATAAAATTATATGAGCAAAAATGAACAATGAATCATGTACAGAAAGTTGTATATTCCATAAATGAAAAATGTACAAAATGTGTGGCAAAGCACTTCTATGTAGGAATCGAATACAAAATTATGGTACATCATTGCCACATAGGAGTGTAATACAAAATTGTGGCAATGTGACAAAACACTTCCATATAGGAATCGAATACAAAATTATGTTACATCATTGCCGTATGCGAGTGTGATACAAAATTGTGGCATTGATCAAAATATTTACACCTACAATCGTGCAACAAAACATATGTATAAAATAATACCAATTAACATGACATTTATAAACAATAACTAAAAACACGAAACCAAGATATAACTTTACCTAATCAAGAATATTCTCCCATGAGACGATTGCACCGCATCCCTCTAAGTCTTGTAACGGTGCAGTCAGTCCATGTCCATATCCATATGATTCTTCAGTTTGCATCGAAAGACGACCCACTGCCAACTCCTATAATAAATATGCAAAATCTTAGATGAATATACATAATGTGCTTAACACAAAAAACTTCAATAATTAACATGATACTTACAAATTGGTAGCGCATACTGTCGTATCCGCCGCTACCTAAATGCGACGTTCCAATCGTATCTAAACGTGTGGCCGCCGCATCTCTTTGTTGATGATATTGATCAGGAGTATGTTGCTGCTCATCCTGAATCGATTCCCATTCTTCGACATCTAGCCATACAGGCTTCGGTAAGCCTGATCTAAAAGCATCACGAGCTTCCAATCGTCGATGAGACATTACCTCGCATGCCGTGTGCGGAATCCATTCGGAACTCACAATAGGATTTCCAGGTGCTGGCTAGTACTCTTCATATATGGATTGTGTGATATGATTTTTAGAGTCCCTATCCTGTTCACTCCATTTTAACATTACTGAATGACTGAATTCGATGGAGCAAAGTTGTCGAATGCGCTGACGCACTGACTTTCCAGCACATCCATGTCTGGAGCTCAATTACGGATATGATATATCCTGAAGTCATCATGATCATGCACTCCACAAGGTGTATGTGGAGGTCCCATCTGATGCAATGTGAAGATCTCATCTCATCCAATGTATATATATGCATGCTTGTATGCATATGCATTCATATATGCATATGCATGCATGTATGCATATACATGCTTGTATGCATATGCATTCATGTATGCATATGCATGTATGTATATGCATTCTTGTATGCATATGCATGCTTGTATGCATATGCATGCATGTATGCATATGCATGCATGTATGCATATGCATTCATGTATGCATATGCATTCATGTATGTATGCATGTATGCATATGCATGTATGTATGCATGTATACATATGCATGCATGTATGCATATGCATGCATGGATGCATATGCATCCATGTATGCATATGCATCCATGTATGCATATGCATCCATGTATGCATATGCATCCATGTATGCATATGCATACATGGATGCATATGCATGCTTGTATGCATATGCATGCTTGTATGCATATGCATGCTTGTATGCATATGCATGCTTCTATGTATATGCATGCTTGTATGCATATGCATTCATGTATGCATATGCATGCTTGTATGCATATGCATGCTTGTATGCATATTTGTACGCATATGCATTCATGTCTACATATGCATGTATTTATGCATATGCATTCATGTATATACATATGCATGTATGTATGCATATGCATTCATGTATGCATATGCATGTATGTATGCATATGCATGTATGTATGCATATGCATGCATACATGCATATGCATGCATACATGCATATGCATTCATGTATGCATATGCATTCATGTATGCATATGCATTCATGTATGCATATGCATTCATGTATGCATATGCATGCATGTATGCATATGCATGCTTGTATGCATATGCATTCATGTATGCATATGCATTCATGTATGCATATGCATGCTTGTATGCATATGCATTCATGTATACATATGCATGCATGTATGCATATGCATTCATGTATGTATGCATGTATGCATGCATGCATGCATATGCATGTATGTATGCATGCATACATATGCATGCTTGTATACATATGCATGCATTTATGCATATGCATGCATGTATGCATATGCATGCTTGTATGCATATGCATGCTTGTATGCATATGCATGCTTGTATGCATATGCATTCATGTATGTGTATGCATGTATGTATGCATATGCATATATGCATGTATGCATATGCATATACGCATGTATGCATATACATGCTTGTATGCATATACATGCTTGTATGCATATGCATGCATGTATGCATATGCATGCTTGTATGCATGTGCATTCATATATGCATATGCATTCATATATGCATATGCATGTATGTATGGATATGCATGCTTGTATGCATATGCATTCTCGTATGCATATGCATGCTCGTATGCATATGCATGCTTGTATGCATATGCATTCATGTATGCATATGCATTCGTGTATGCATATGCATGTATGTGTGCATATGCATGTATGTGTGCATATGCATGTATGTGTGCATATGCATTCATGTATATGCATATGCATGTATGCATGCATATGCATGTATGCATGCATATGCATGTATGCATGCATATGCATGTATGCATGCATATGCATGTATGCATGCATATGCATGTATGCATGCATATGCATGTATGCATGCATATGCATGTATGTATGCATATGCATGTATGTATGCATATGCATGCATACATGCATATGCATTCATGTATATGTATTCATGTATGCATATGCATGTATGTATATGCATTCATGTATGCATATGCATTCATGTATATGCATATGCATGTATGTATGCATTTGCATTCATGTATGCATATGCATTCATGTATGCATATGCATTCATGTATGCATATGCATGTATGTATGCATATGCATGTATGTATGCATATGCATTCATGTATGCATATGCATTCATGTATGCATATGCATTCATGTATGCATATGCATTCATGTATGCATATGGATTCATGTATGCATATGCATGCATGTATGCATATGCATGCATGTATGCATATGCATTCATGTATGCATATGCATGCATGTATGCATATGCATGCATGTATGCATATGCATGCATGTATGCATATGCATGCTTGTAAGCATATGCATGCTTGTATGCATATGCATTTATGTATGCATATGCATGCTTGTATGCATATGCATTCATGTGTGCATATGCATGTATGTATGCATATGCATATATGCATGTATGCATATGCATATATGCATGTATGCATATGCATGCTTGTTTGCATATGCATGCATGTATGCATATGCATGCTTGTATGCATATGCATGTATGTATGCATATGCATTCATGTATTCATATGCATGTATGTATGCATATGCATGTATGTGTATACATATATATGCATGCATGTATGTGTATGCATATGCATGTATGTGTATGCATATATATTGTGTATGTATGTATGCATATGCATTGTGTATGTGTGTATGCATATGCATTGTGTATGTGTGTATGTGTATGCATATGCATGTGTGTATGCATATGCATGTCTGTACGCATATGCATATTTGTATGCATATGCATGTGTATGTGTATGCATATGCATGTGTGTACGCATATGCATGTATGTATGCATATGCATTCATGTATTCATATGCATGTATGTGTATACATATATATGCATGCATGTGTTCGATGCATATGTATTGTGTATGTGTGTATGCATATGCATTGTGTATGTGTGTATGCATATGCATTGTGTATGTGTATATGTGTATGCATATGCATGTGTGTACGCATATGCATATTTGTATGCATATGCATGTGTATGTGTATGCATATGCATGTGTATATGCATATGCATGTGTATATGCATATGCATGTGTATATGCATATGCATGTGTATATGCATATGCATGTGTATATGCATATGCATGTGTATATGCATATGCATGTATGTATTCATATGCATGTGTGTATGCATATCTTTGTGTGTGTTTATACATATGTGAGTGTGTATGTAGATGTATATATCTCTCCCTCTCTCTCTCAATCGAAAACAAAACAATCACTGATATCGATGTAATTGTTTGAATCAAGGTTGTCAAAATCTACTTGAAGTTGTCCTTCGTTGAATTTCCAGAGATTTGATCCCAAAAATCTCTTGCAAAACTAAAGAGAGAAGATATTAGAAAAGCAAAAACATAAAGAAAGAAAAAAGAGTGCTACAATATGTGCAATCTACTTACCAAAGCGCCTGATCTATAAAAATAGAGGTGTGCTTAGAGAGAGAGAGGGAAGGAGAGGGAGAGAGAGAGAGAGAGGAGAGAGAGAATTGTTTGAATCAAGGTCATCAAAATCCACAAGTTCTCCTTCATCGAATTTCCAAAGATTTGATCCCAAAATCTCTTGCAAAACCAAACAGAGAACATATTAGTAAAGCAAAAACATAAAGAAAGAAAAAAGAGTGCTACAATATGTGCGATCTACTTACCAAAACATCAGATCTATAAAGATAGAGGTCTGTTTAGAGAGAGAGAGAGAGGGAGGGAGAGAGAGAGAGTGAGAGAGAGAGGGAGGGAGAGAGAGTGACAAACAGAGATCTGTTGTTGGCGCACGCAAACCCGACAGGAGAAGATCTAGATTCAAAATGCTCAGAATGATGAATTTTGGTTTCGGGCCCGGTTAAAAAGATGGCGTCAGTATAAGCATCGGTAATTCCAGTAAATTACCGACGCTTATACTGACGCAGTGTTTTCGAGGCAAAGCAGCTTTCCCAAATTGTCCGAGGGTCATACCGACGCCGACAGCTGACCGTCGGTATGCTGACCGTCGGTATTCCCTCGATATGTTGTAGTGAAATAGGTACACCTAAAGTGGGGCACCTATTCATGATGTAGAAAACTATACTTGTTGCATCTACCCAAGAGTAATTGGGCACATTCATCTTGTTGAGCATCGACCTTGCCACTTCAACTATATGTCTATTTTTCCTCTTTGTAACCCCATTTTGTTGGAGTGTGTACCTGCATCTATCTTGGATTTTGATGCCACTATGATGAAAATTTTGAGAAACTCTTTGGAAAAGTATTCTCCCCGTCCATTGGATTTAACAATCTTTATGTATGTGCCCATTTTCTTTTCAACTAGTGCTACAAAAGCTTTAAGGCAACTAGATACTTCAACCTTGGACTTCATGCAATACAACCATGTCATTCTTGAGTGATCATCAATGAAGATAACAAAATATATATTACCTTCGAATCAGGGATCCTTTGTTGGTCCCCATACATCAGAGTGAATGAGGTCTGATGGAAATCTCCTCCTTTGTGTACTCTTCTTGAAATCAACCTTCTCTTCCTCTTGATGTTCCTCTCCCCCTTGATCCATAATTTTGACTCGATCCATCTTAATCATTGCTTGATCTTCCTCCACCTCTACCTTGTCCATTGTTTCCAAATCTCTTTCCTTTGCCTTTACATGCATAAAATACTTGGGCCTCATTGCCCTTGAAATGACCTTCATGGAGGTTCATCTCCTTGGTCACCATGAGCATGAATAATTGCTCAAAATATGGTAATGAGTCCCTCACATATACTGAAGTAGTCGCGCTCCTCGTCATTTGCACCAATGGATAGCATCAGTAGAATAGAATCATGCGAGACTTCTTTCTCCAGTCGTGCATCGTGCTCTGAGTTTGTCGCGATCGATAGCGAGCAGGACATTTGAAAGTTCCCTGTCCGTCACCACTCCTCCATCCATTGTTGGTAACCTGCTCAAGAACCAAGGAAGGATGCGTCCTTCGCAAATGTCCACGCTCTGTTTTGCGACTGTCCAAGCTCTCTAGCAGTGACGTCTCCACTTCCTTCGTGGCTATCAAAGGTCTATTGTCCATCACCTTACTTTTCCATTACAATCGTCAGGATCTTTTGATCATCTATAAGAAGTTTTGAAGGTTCGTGTGGGCATGTCGTTTCGAATTTAAGGAGATTTTGCTCCTTTCTCTTTGTGGCTGCCTCTATGGATGTGGGGGTCCCTTTCCTCATTATCAATAATTTACCTCCAGTTATCACTAGCGAGGCAGATGTTGCCCCTAGCTCGTCAGAGACCGTGGTGGCCCTTCGGATTTCACTTAATCGCGAGGCGATCCTTTCAACGCAAGAAGAACTCAAGAGAACTTGCCTTGTTGACCAGCTCTTTGGTCCCAAGCCCCCGCTGGATACTATATGCCAGTGTTTTCGCAAAGAGTGGTTCCGACATGGCATAGTAGTGAGTAAGTGCCTGTTCCTTCCAGTCAGACACCTCTTGCTAGTCTGTGAGAACAAAGAAATGGCACTCCAGGCCCTTAGTGTTGGGTTTTTTCAAGTCGGGCATGACACTCTGTGCATCTTCAAATGGGCCCTCGATCTCGTGAGTGACAACTCTAAACCCCTTCGGTACCCTCTCTGGGTTGAGCTCCCCAATCTCCCTTACTTCCTTTAAAGCTTTTTATGTGATATTGTCTCTCCGATTGGCAAGCCGCTAGCCTCGCGCAGAGATGTTGGGGGTTTCATTTATGAGGGCACAAAACACGCGTTTAATGCCCGTTGGCATCCTCAAATGTGTGTGGAAGCAAACCTCAGTAGGCCTCTCCCCTCGAGGATTATTGTCGACTTGGGTGAAGGGGATTCTTTGGTTCAGGAGATCTCTTTTAAAAATCTACCCAATGCCTACTTTCAATGTGGTCACCAAGGCCATCGAATAAAAGATTGACACTCAAGGGGAAGCAGGTCGGACCAACCTTTGAAGAGAAAGATAAGGATGACCGAATCCAAGAAAACGGCTCAACAGGGTTTACAGAGGTTAGAAGAAGAAGGAAAGCTAGCCCTAAGAGAAGCTCAAGCCCAAGGAGACATTGAGAGAAGACCCGCACTCCAGAAAAGTCACTCAATAACTTTCACTACAACCTCGAGAAGGAGGTTAATGATCTTGATTATCCGAGAGGGATTCGAGACTTTGTGGGCACAAGTAACTTACCCTTGGAGTGGCCCCCCTCTAATGCGGTCAATCAAGAGGACTACAAAACTAGCAAAGAAGATGGATTCACCACAAGTAATGAGGACAATATGGGCAGTGAAAGTTCCATCCTTGGAACAACAATACTGGAAACGGCCTCTCCATCTCCCCCAAAGCAGGCTTCCAACAAGGGGAAACAGTTGGCAGGTATGCCTTGGAAAAGCCCCCTTAAACCAAAGAGGGATGGTCGGGACCATCCCCCCTCAAGAAAGAAAGAAGACTCCAAGAGGAAAAAAGAGAAGTCCCACCCTCGGAATGAGGGTAGTGCAAGAAAATGATCATCCCTTCACTAAACACTAGGGTGCTAACTGACCCCACAAGAGCCACCATTATTGGTCAATGGCTCCATGACATAAGCTTAAACCCGGACTTCATTTGTCTTCAGGAGATTAAAATTGAAGGAGAAGACCTTCAAAAAAGACTTAAGGGCATCTCTTAGTCCCATGTGTGGTTTTCCACAACCCATGAGCGTGGTTCTGGTGGAACTGCCATTGGTATCAATCACCTGTGGGCTAATAAGCTTGACTACACCAGCAAAGACAGAAACCATAGGTGGTTGGCAGTTACATTCAGCACCCCCTTTCAATTCTCCTTGATTTCTATATATGCTCCAAGCAAGGATGCTGCGAGGATGGATACTTGGTCCTCCTTGGACTTGTTTTCTCATAATGTCATGATTTGCGGCGACTTCAATATGGTGGAGGACCCCTCTGATAGGTGAAACAACAAGGTCCGTATCATTGATGGCCAGGAGAAAGACACATGGGACCAAACCAAACTATTTTTGGATCTGGTGGAAGTCAAAGACCTGAATGGCTTTTCTTGGTCCAATCTTCAATTGGGTGAGGACTTGAGGAAAGCAAGACTCGACAGAAGCTACATTTCGCAAAATCTCATCCATCAATGGGGTCCTCCCACCCTAACGCAACGTATCGACCTCACCATCTCAGACCATTACCCAATGGTGCTCACCTTCCCCCCTCTATCTAAAAGTCGCAAGGCACCTTGGTTTCACGCTAGTCCGTTTGTCTTTTCACTCCCCTCTATCCACCATGAAATCAGTAATGCGTGGCTTGAGGCCTTTGCCATCTGCACCTCTCCAACCAAGTGTTGGAGAAACACGGTGGACAAGTCTCATCAGATCTTGATTAGGACCATGAAGGTCCTCAAAACCATCCCCCGAAGACGTAGAGAAAACCTATACTGCCCGCTCCGGAGACTCGAAAAAGAAGTTAATAAAGGGAAGATTCAATCTCAGAAGGGACTCCAAAATATTAGAGGAAGATTAAGATTCGAGGAGGAGATCAAAAGGAAAAATCTTCAAATTTATTTTAAGGAATGGTGGGTTGGTAAGGCAGATAGACCTTCCAAAGAGATGTGCAATATTCTAAGAAGAAAACAAATTAGAGACAAGGTCCCGCTACTGCTTGAAAGGATGGGGTGGAATGTAAAACACAGGAAGAAAACATTGGCATTATAGAAGCACACTTCACGAGTCTCTTGGGTAGTTCTTGTCCCCTCTCCCCCCCATAGGCGGGATTGCATGGCCACCATCTCCCGGACTTCCTTGCATAGAATCCCATGCAACTTGAGCGCTCTGCTTGATGCCTCCATTTCCAAACAAGAGATCCTGGAAGTTATCGATTTGCTTCCAAACAGCAAGAGCCCGGTGCCTGATGGCCTCACTAATGAGATCTTTAAATCATTCGAATATGTGCTGGCCACCCCCTTGCATCTTGTTTGGCTTGAGGCACTCGAGTTCGGTGCCTTCCCACTTGTCTCAACAACGGCATCATCAAACGTATTCATAAAAAAGGGGAGAGGAACGGAATTGAGAACTAGAGACCTATCACAATGCTTCAAACTAGATATACGATTCTTTCTAAAGTCATTGCCGATAGGATATCCTATCATTTAGACCAATGCCTTAGCAAAGACCAAAAAGGCTTCATTAAGGGAAGGTCAATATTGGAAGCCATCATTGATATCTGGGAAGGTATGGACTTCGTTGAAGAATCTAATCAGGACATTCTCTTCCTCAAGATTGACTTTGACAAAGCCTACGAGAGATTGGAATGGGACTATATTTTACAATCGCGAAAAGACCTCGGGTGTAGTTAGAGATTCCTCAGGATGATCTCCACTCTCCTTGGTAATGCTTCGACCAAAGTCAATGTCAATAAACAACTTTCAAAGGCAATCAAACTAAAATGATCCATCAGGCAAGGTTTCCCGTTGGCCCCGCTCCTCTTCGCCATCGCCAATGAAGGACTGAGCCGACTTGTGGAGCAACAAATGGAGCTTGGTTACATAAGAGGCATCACTTTGCCACATAACTCTGGGCAAATGACCATGAGGCTATTTGCGGATGACACAAATGCCTTCGTTCACAATGACGATACGAGCTTGGAAACCTTTTGGTGGTGCCTGGACACTTTTTGTGAGGCCTCTAGGTTCAGAATTAACAACAACTTTGACACCAACATAGAACACTTTGGATTAGGCTGAGGACATGGAATCTATTCATAGAGTGGATTACAAAGTCTAGCGCCTTGTAAGATAGAAGATTACTTCTTGGGATCCTACTGAGATCTAGATCCTCTTGAGTCAAGATCAAGCCCCTTTGAAGGGATTGAAGTAGAACAATATAAATAGGATGGACGATATTTTGAGACTTTAATAATAATATAATATTCAACTCTATTTTAGCAAGAAGTGACGCACTAATTGGTCTTCTATTAGATGGGACTTCAAGTTCAAGGATCTATGGCATCTACTTATTCAAAAAAAGCAAACAATCCTTATGTTTGCTTTTTTTCTTAATATAGAGATGAAAATTGAAATATGATTATTCAAAGCCACATATGGGATTATATGCTTTAGCAAGCCCTCAAAGAACCCAGATGTTGAGACAACTATAGAACTTTTTTTTGCTAGTTACATACCAGCAAACATCTTTCAGATAGTCCTATGTTTCATGGAAGCAACAATCGCATGTAGGTGCATTACCACTCACTTGTAGAGAAAGTAATCGAAAAATAATTTGTGGCATTCATGGGTCAATCAACATGAAGGCTATAGGGATGAGATTGATTCAAGATTGAGAAAGAGTATCGGAAGATAACGAGAGAATAGAAATTTGATTTTGATAAAGCTTTTGACACACTCTAGTGCGATTTCATTTTCAAATACCTCAACGACTTAGGATTGGGTCCTAAATTCCTCAAGAAGGCTTTCACTCTTCTCCAAAATCCTTTTGCTTATATAGATATCAATGGTTAGCTTTCCTCGACAATTTCTCTCAAGTGCTTTATCCAATAGGGTTTTCCACTTAGCCCTTTGTTGTTTGGAGCTGTGATGGATGGACTCAATTGCATAGTTAGAAATCAAATGGGTTACGGCAAGATCCAAGGCCTTAGTCTCCCCAATCGGGTACAATACATGGTGCTTCGACTCTTGATGGACAGCATGAATGCTTTTCTTCACAATGATGCTGGTAGCATCTCCATTTTTTGGCACTCCCTTGATATCTTTTTACATTGTGTCAAGGTCTAGAACTAACAACTCCAAGATGGCCTTCAAGGTTGTTTGCAACTTCCTCCTGGTTTACTTCTTAACAAAGGTTGCATGGAGATTACCTCAAGCGACAACTTTCATCATCGTGGAATCGAGATGGGGTTTAAAGTCTCATTGAACTATCACTGGAAATAGTTTCTCATTTAGTTAAAAAATAGAGTCAAATATTGTAAAGGCATACAACTTAATATGGTCGAGAAAACATCGGTGATCAAGATGTGTTGCTTATTCCAGCTAGCATCTACTTTTTTGTCTGTCGGAGACCTAAAAGTAATGAGCCAGACAAGATTGATAGAGCTTGCAAAAACGATCTTCTAGAAATCCATCTTAAGGATAGATATTGGGAGCCCAATATCAAGTGAGGAATTTGTACTAGACCCAAGGATAGAGGTGGCTTGGGTATTATGGATGCAATATTTGATATGTATAACAAACTTGTGGCCAAATGGATGATCAAAGACTAGCGTAATGGATAGGAATCTTCGGCTAGGCTTATGTTTTAGAATTGTAATGAGCTTTTCCTTTATGGCACCCCTAGCAAGAAAGGCCATGATTAGTTCATGCTTTTGTTCTCTCCAACTCCAATTGTCCCCAAAGGATAAGATCTAATCTACTATTTGTAAAATTAGACAGCAAGATGAAACCCGTTTGCTCCATCAATAATGATTGGAAGGGGGTTGCAAGCATTAGGCAACATGACTCCATGTGGTTTCATATTATTAGTATCAAGATTGATAAGAAAGAAAATATTCAAAGAAATCACATGATTTGGACTAAAGGCTTTCAAAGATAGAAGTAACTTTGGCACCAAGATACAAGACATTGGATTAGGTTAGAGGACATCCACTCTAGTCATCGAATGGATTACAAAGACTAGTGACGTTTAAGACACAAGTTCAATTCTTGGGATCCTTCAGAGATTGGCTCCTCCTCAGTGAGGATCACCACCCCTTGAAGATACGAAGTGGAACAATGGAAAAGGATGGAGGATATTTCACAAATTTAACAAGAATTCGATATCCATTTTTATTCTAATAAGAAGTGATGCACTAAGTGGCCTTGGATTAGAATGGGACTTCATGTTCAAGGATTTATGGCACTTGCTTACACAGGCAAGAACAAATACGTAAAAAATTTAGTAGAGGAAAAAATTTACATGTACACTTCACAAAACATATTCACATCTACTTGCGATCATATCAAGGTAAAATCTGCCCACTCGTCCCCCCATTTCCCCATTCCTATGACTTCCTCTTTTAACCAAAATCAAACAAAAATCAGTTCCAAAGGTGGATCTTATTCAAGTGAAAGCATGTTTCAAAGACAAAACCTCTCAAGCAATCGCTCTTTTTATCTTTTTTCTTTTTAATGGGGCTTCACAATGGTAAATAATTTGGTAAGATTCAAACATTTAAATTGTACAAGTTAACAAGTTCAAAACACTTAAATGCAAGTTGAGGTTTCTAGGCCTGCTTTGTGGAATTCGGGGGGTCCCATGGCTGTTAGGCCCATTCATCAGTACTTTTGTTTTCTTTTATTTTAATCAAAGTATGAGAGACTAGACTAATGCCAAACTTCCTTTAAAAAGAAAAGTTGGGGATTCTCAAAATGGTCACCCTCGTTGACAAGCTACACACACACACACACACATATATATATATATATATATATATATATATATATATATATATATATATATATATATATATATATATATATATATATATATATATATATATATATATGTGTGTGTGTGTGTGTGTGTATGTATAGATAGAGAGATGAAAATGCTTAGAAATGAATTTGCCACATTTCTATTGGGGAATGAGGTATTTGCATCCAATTGAATAATATAAAAATATCCGCCCCCTCATAAGGACCTTCTACCACATGCAAAACGAGCTCAAACTCTCCTCTCAAAGGGCTAATATATAGCTACTTTAATTGGTGTGGTATCTTGGATATGCATGCATAACCACGACATATGTATGTGTAATCATAACTATAAAACTAGAGTCTACACATGTTAAGTTTCGTAATTCACTTGAGTTAAGTCCACTTTATGTTTGTGTACTTGAGTTAACTCAATTCAACTCAAGTTGGATGCTTTTAAGAGGATCTAGAGAGGCTTTGGAAAAAATACGCCCCCACATGCCCTCATGGGGGTGGAACAGAAGGCCTCCTCCCTACCATCCAATAGACTTAACCACTATATGTTAAACTTATTCACTATATGTTAGAATGTAGAAGAAGATTGTGCTAGCTTGAAATTAACCTTTCTCAAGCTACTTTTTATGATTCCCCATACCCCCCGGCCCTTGAAGCACATCTTTGTACTGAGAAACATGCTTTAAGTGATGTGCTACAGAATAACGTTTCCCCAACAACTCATATATATGGGGCATGGTTATCAGCCCTTTGATATGCCTCTTTAACGAGAAGGTGGTTATTTCCCATAGTTGTCCCTAAAGAAGCTAAATATATGTGTGCCATAAGCTCCTTGCCCAAATCATACTATTCACCATCTTGATTTGCACTTGATAAGCTGGATCTAGTGAAAAATATTGAAATGATGATAAGTATGTATTAGAAAGCATCCTTGGTGAACTCACCAAATCTTGATCCAAACTAGGGACTACTGAAAAGTGTGGATTTTTTAAGCATTTTCTTGGGCCTATTATTATTACTTGGTCCATCTAGGACGCATTACTATGCATTGGATATTATATTGCTTCCTGAAATGACGGTGCTCTGTAAGTTGATTGCAATCGTTCACTTTGGGCATGAGCCCCTTCACTTCCGTGTGCCACCTGGATCATCGTGATTCATGACGCGAAGGGAGATGGAGATAAAGGACAAAGTTATGCAATGTACATGAAGAATAAGAAGAAAGGAGATAAAGGTAAAGCAAAGGATGAAGAGGAGTCGAGTTCTCAGGTTTATTATGCAAGAGGTAAAGGCACTGGTAGAGGAAGAGCAAGAGGCTTTGGAAGAGGAAGAGGTAATCAGCATAACAACAAGAAAGCTTGTTGGATCTGTGGATTGAGTAATCATTTGGCTCATGACTGTTGGCACAACCAAGAAGGATCAAACCAGAATCAAAACAATAATAGTAGAGGTCGAGGTGGAAGATATCAAAGTAATTTTCAGAGAGGTAGACAAAATCAGAGAGGAGGCTATGGTAGAGGTGGAGGAAGAAGTTGGGGACAGAATCAATCCTACAACACCACCTACTAGAATTATGCAAATGACACACAGAATGAAAGTCATACATCATTGATGATGAGTTCAATCAGTACATCAGACAAAGAAGATCCAAAGGTATTTTACATTGACTCTGGATGTTCTAATCATTTGTCAGGAAACATAGAATTGATGTCAGAATTGGAAAAAGGTATTTCTAGTCATACAATTCAAACAGGTGATAATACAAGACATAGTGTACATTCAATTGGAAAGGTGAAATGCAAGAGTGGAGCAGATTTGCTAACCAATGTTTTGTATGTTCCCACAATACCTAAAAACTTGATTAGTGTGGGACAAATAGTTGAAAAAGGTTTTCAAGTTAGATTTACAAATGAAGGAGTATTTGTTGAAGATCCAGAGAATGGATATAATCAGATTGTCTCTGGTAAGAAAGAAGGTAGACTCTTTACTTTAAGAGTACAAGGGAACATTAGTCAAGCTTTGCTCACACATGGTGAAGGAGTGATTACAGAACTTGATCTCTGGCATAAGAGATTAGGTCACTTCAATGAAAGAGGAATTAAAGCTATGGTTGCTAATCAGTCTATACTAGGATTAGCAAATGTGCAAAGTCAACATATGGTTTATAAATGTGAAGCATGTCAAATGGGAAAAGCACACAGGTTACCATTTCAGAAGAAAGGATTCAAACATGATGGAGTACTTGAGCTCATTCATACAGATGTATGGGGACCAACAAAAGAAGGATCTATCAGTGGCTCAAGGTATTATGTTCTTTTCATTGATGATGCTACAAGATGGATAACTTTGTATGTTTTAAAGGAAAGATCAGAAGTGTTTGGAGCCTTCAAGCATTTTCATGCATATGCAGAGAGAGTCACAGGTCAAAAGCTTAAGAGACTAAGGTCTAATGGAGGGGGATAATACTTCCCCCAAGAGTTCAATGATTATCTTTGGAATGCAGGTATTAAGAGAGAATAACTTGCAGGTATACACCACAACAAAATGGTGTAGCAGAAAGGAGAAATAGGACTTCAGTTGAGTTTGCTAGAGCTATGCTAAAGGAGAAGAATTGTCCAAATTATCTTTGGGCTGAGGCTGTAAATACAGCTACATATCTTGTGGATAGATTACCATGTGCAGCTCTAAATGGAATGACTCCATATGAAGCTTGGTGGGGTAAGAAACCAACACTAGATCATTGTAGAGTGTTTGGATCAATTGCATATGCTTATGTGCCATCACAGCTTAGGCATAAACTTGAACCAAAGGCAGAAAAATATGTGTTCATTGGTTATGATGAAAAGCAGATGGGTTAGAGGTTGTGGAATCCTCTAACCAAACAATTTCTTGTTTCTAGAGATGTTACATTTGATGAATAGAAAAGTTGGTATGCAAATCAAAGTCATACAGCTTAAGAATTTGAAGAAGAGGTAAGAAGATGTGAGAAAGGAAAATCAATTGTGCAAGTAAATAGAGATGAAGACTATATGCAAGCAAGTACATCCAGAAGTGGATTAACAAGAAGGAATGAAGAAGCTCCTATATTTGATGAAGAGGTGTATCCAGAAACTTATGAAGAATGTGAACCAAGAAGTTCAAGCAGGACTAGAAGACAACCAGAAAGGTATTCTTATGATACTTCTTACATAACTTAGAAGAACTATGCATATATGGTCAAAGATGATGAAGAACCTCATAACTATGATGAAGCTAAAGGTAAGAAGCAATGGGAAGAAGCAATGAAGGAAGAGTTTAATGCACTGGAGGAGAACAAGACATGGGAACTTGGTCCTAAACCAAATGGTAAGAAAGTAATTGGAAATAAATGGGTTTATAAAGTGAAGAAGCTTGCAGATGGAAGTATAGCTAGATACAAAGCTAGACTGGTGGTGAAAGGCTATGCCCAAACCTATGGCATAGATTATGATGAGACATTCAGTCATGTAGCTAAGATGTCAACTATAAGGACAATCATTGCTATTGTAGCTTCAAAAGGATGGACCCTAAGTCAATTGGATATAAAGAATGCATTCTTGAATGGATACGTATCAGATGAGGTATACATGGAACAACCTCAAGGGTTTATAGATTCCAGATATCCAAATTTTGTTTGCAGGTTGAGAAGAGCATTGTATGGATTGAAGCAAGCTCCAAGAGCATGGAACTATAGACTGGTGAAGTATCTGAATGAACTTGGATATCAAAGTTCAAAAGCAGACCCAAGTCTACTTATCAGAAGAACAGAGGAAGGTACAATCTACATTTGTATTTATGTAGATGACATTATAATCACAGGTACTTCAGATGAAGGAATCAAGGAGGTAAAGAGATTACTTGAAAAAGAATTCAAGATCAGTGATCTAGGAAAGTTGTCATACTTTCTTGGTATGGAAGTCACCTATACAGATCATGGCATATTTGTGTCACAAGAAAGGTATCTTCTAAATCTATTGAAGAAGTTTGATATGGAAAATTGCAGAGAAGCTTCAACTCCACTTGAAGTTAATCACAAGCTCAGTAAATATGATTGTGCAGAATACAAAGATATGAGGAAGTATCAATCTCTTGTGGGTAGTTTGATTTATGCTACACTAACAAGACCGTATCTTAGTTATGCAGTGGGAGTTTTGTCACAGTTCATGCATTGTCCAAAGGACCCACATTGGATTGCAGCTCAAAGAGTTCTCAGATATATCAAAGGAACTATAAAGGAAGGATTATATTATCCTTTTACTTCAGATTTGAAGTTCCGAGCATATAGTAACTCAGACTGGGCAGGTAATCAAGATGACAGAAGATCAACTCATGGTTACATGATATACATTGGCGATAAGCTGGTAAGTTGGTGTTCAAAGAAACAACATACAGTAGCATTATCATCAACTAAAGCTGAGTACAAAGGACTTGTGGAAGCAGCTAAGGAGGTTACATGGATGCAGACATTGTTCAAAAGCTTGGGCATTGATCAAGGTACACCTACAATACATGGAGATAATATGAGTTCACTTTATCTTGCAGCAAATCCAGTTTTTCATGCAAGGACAAAGCACATAGAGATATAGTATCATTTTCTCAAAGAAAAGGTAATGGAGAAGGAGATTGAAGTGGAGTACATTTCTACAAAGGATTATATAGCAGACATAATGGCAAAGAGCTTGGATGGTGTGAAGACCAGCAGATTCAAAAGCATGGCAGGGGTAAAACAAAAGAAGATGAAGAATGAAGTCCAAGATCTGTGTACAAAGACTTTAACCACATGATTTCTTGAGTTGCATTAGCCAAACCTCTATATTCCGCTTCAGTAGAAGACAATGCCACAGTTGTTTGCTTCTTGGATGACTAAGAAATGGTTTTTGAACCTGCAAATGATATATACCCGGATGTGCTTCTTCTATCATCTCTAGATCCCGCCCAATCTGCATCTAAGTAGACCTTTAGCTCAATATTTGAAGTAAATGAATAGAACAAACCTTCATTCATGGTCCCCTTTAGGTACTTGAGGACTCTCTTGGCCGCTTCCATATGTGGTCTTCTCGGCTTATGCATAAATTGACTCAATATGCTAACACTATAGCATATATCCACCCTTGTGAGTGTTGCATAGTTCAAACTTCCAACCAAGTTTTGATAGCTTGTGATGTCTTCAATTGGCTCTCCTTCATAAGCACTAAGCTTATGATTTTGCTCCATAGGTGTACCTGCACACTTG
The DNA here is from genome assembly GCA_020310875.1 of Ceratopteris richardii. Taxonomy (NCBI): domain Eukaryota; kingdom Viridiplantae; phylum Streptophyta; class Polypodiopsida; order Polypodiales; family Pteridaceae; genus Ceratopteris; species Ceratopteris richardii. The sequence goes on along the minus strand of CM035441.1, from coordinate 129,111,310 downwards.
GTATTTTCCATCTTGAACTTGACGAGCATGTCATGGACATACTTCCTTTGTGTGATATATATACCTGAATCTGTGTAGATCAACTCCAATCCAAGAAAATAAGTGAGTGATCCGAGGTCACTTATTTTGAACTCCTCCTTCATTTGAGTCTTTACCTGTTTGATTCCTTCAAGATCATTGCCTGTGATAATAATATCATGAACATACACACATAAATAGATCACTTCAGATCCATTCCTCTTTATGAACAAAGAGGTATCCGCCTTGCTAGCTTTGAATCCTTGGTCCTGCAAATAAGTCACCAATCTGAAATTCCAAGCTCTTGGAGCTTGCTTCAATCCATACAAAGCTTTCTTTAGTTTGCATACATAGTTAGGATGGTGTGCATCCTCATATCCAGGAGGTTGTGCCATATACACTTCCTCAGAAATCCATCCATTCAAGAAAGCATTCTTTACATCAAGTTGATAGAGATTCCAATTTCTAGATGCAGCAAGACTAATGAGAACCCTACTTGTAGGCATTTTTGCAACAGGAGAGAAAGTCTCCTCGTAATTAATACCATGGGTTTGAGCAAACCCTTTAGCAACTAACCTTGCTTTGTGTCTATTTATACTTCCATCTGGAGTCCTCTTGATTTTGTATATCCATCGAGATCCAATTACCTTCATAGGGGATGAAGTCCAAGACATTACAGGATATCAAAGTATGGTAGGTAGTTTGAATTATGCTACCTTGACTAGAATTGACATAGCATATGGAGTTAGTGTGCTAAGTCAATTCATGCACAAACCAAGGGTACCTCATCTTGAGGCTGCAAAGAAGATCTTGAAGTATTTAAAGGAAACTCAGAACCATGGTTTGTACTTTCCTTATACATCAGATATTGACATTAAAGTGTATTCAGATGCAGATTGGGCAGGATGCAAGGATGATAGGAGGAGCACATCAGGATACTTATCTTTTGCAGGTGATAAACCTATTTCTTGGTCAGCCAAGAAACAACCAACAGTGGCATTGTCATCCACTGAAGCAGAGTATAGAGGGCTAGCCAATGCCACTCAAGAAGCTATTTGGTTAAAGCTTTTGTATACAGAACTAGGCCTACATACTAGGCCCCCAATTATCTTTGGAGACAACACAAGCTCTCTTCACCTTGCAGCTAATCCAATATATCATGCTAGGACAAAACACATAGAGGTTCATTATCACTATGTGAGAGAAAAGTTGCTAAGCAAAGACATTCAGTTGACCTATGTGTCTACTAATATGCAATGTGCAGATTTACTCACTAAAGCTTTGGATGGAAACAAGTTATGCAGATTCAAATCCATGATTGGATTGCAGGATGTGATTGAAGATTGAAGATGAAGACTTAAGCCAAAGTGTTTGGCTTGAGGGGGAGCTGTTGGTGCAATTCAAGCCTTCACAATTTGGCTTGGATTACTTCATGAAGACATCACTTGAAGGAAGGACCATAGGAACTTGTGCTTATAAGTTCTTACCATTTTTACTCCTTGTAAAAGTCTAAATGACTTGGAATCTTATGGATACACCTACTTGATTAGAATCGTGGAAAAAGTTGTTGGATGATTGAGAGAATATCTCATTACCTTTTTAGGTGAAAGATTCTAGGAGTTTGAATTTAAATTCAAACTTGAATTTTCAAAAAAACTATATAAAAGATGTAAGGAAAAAGTCGCGGTTAGCTTAGCTCACTCTAGCTCATTTCCCGAGGCATTCTTCATTTGTATCTGAGTGTGTATGAGTGCTACACTGTAGCTCATACCTCATTACCTCATCTAGCTATGGTTATCATGCTAATGAGATTGTACAATTATGTCAATCAATAGATATATTCATATTCATCAACTCTGTGTTCTCTGAGTGTACCACTTCAAGTCTGTCAACTTCAAAGAGGCATATCTCAGTGCCTACTTCACCAAATCAAGTGATTCAAAGCTTGATAGATCCAGCTCAAAGTATACTACAAGCATACAAAGCTTGAAGCAATTTGCTTCAGCCAATCTCGAGAAATCGCGGTCGAAGTGCTCACTGGTATTTGTCTGCATACTTCCTAAAAAGTCGGGAGTGTCCGTAATTTTGCTAAAGTGATTTCTCCTAGTATAGTTTATCATTTTGAATGATTCCACTTGCAAATGTTAGCTTACTAAGCTAATAGAATACCTCTAGAAGGAATTTTGTCAATTGTAAGTGTACTGGTCATACTGAGTGAAAGACTGAGCAGGTATCAACACCAAAATAGAAAGTTTTCTAGCTTTGTGATTCACAAACTCATCTGTTTTGATCAAATCATTACTCAAACCTTTTCCAAAGTACATATAGCATTTCTTGTTATCATTTGGAAGCTAAGGGTGTCTACTAATCATATCTGGAGTCACTGAGGGCTGGTGCAAAGCAGGATTAGCAGCACCTACTCAATCTTCTGAAGGATCCATCCATCTTTCCTAACACACAAGGCAGCACATGATTTATAAGTGTGAAGCTTGTCAACTTGGCAAGGCTTATAGACAACCTTTCAATAAGAAAGGATATATGTATCAAAATCCTTTGGATCTAGTGCACACGGATGTGTGGGGTCCAAGTAAGGAGCCATCTATATCAGGATCAAGATATTATGTGTCTTTCATAGATGATTGTAGCAGGTGGACCATTCTGTTTTTCATGAAGCACAAGGATGAAGTGTTTAATTGCTTTAAGAAGTATATTACTCTTGTTGAAAACCAAACAGGTAGGACTTTGAAAAGAGTCAGATCAGATGGTGGAGGAGAATACTTCTCTTCTGAATTTGATGCCTTCTTGCATGAAAGAGGCATTAAAAGGGAAGTCACTACAAGGTATACACCGGAACTCAATGGTGTAGCAGAGAGGAGGAACATAGCTATTGTCGAAGCTGCAAGGTCCATGCTCAACAAAAAGGCATTGCCAAACTACCTATGGGCAGAGGCTGTGTCTACAGCCACATATCTCATAAATAGACTTCCATCTAAGTCACTAGATGGAACCACTCCATATGAAGTGTGAATCTTCTAGCTCCATTATCATTCTATTGAGTTCTCTACCATCATGGCATCAAAGGTCTCAGGCACATATGGTGGATCAGGTTCTAGTGCTAGTGTTCCGAGGAGGAGTTATAAATTGTAGGGTAAATACCATTTTGAGATCCGAAAATTTGATGGCACAAACTTTGCTCTATGGAAGAATCAGATTAAAGGACGCAATGGAAGCTAGTAAATGGGATTTCAAAGAAGCATGCTGACATGGATGAAGATGATTGGGATGAGTTAGATGAAATGGCTAGGTCTACCATTCGCTTGCACCTGGCAGATAATGTTTACTTTATAGTATTAGACTTTAAAAGTATAGAGGAGCTTTGGAAGAAGTTATGCAATACATATGAAAAAGAGACAGAATCAAATAAAGTGTATCTGATGAGAAAATTATGTGACCTTCGTATGAAGGACACAGATAGCGTTGCTACTCATCTAAATGAGTTTGATGCTATACTCTCCCAGTTACAGGCTCAAAAAACGGATATGGATAATGAAATGAAAACAGTATTGTTCTTATGCACCCTGCCATCATCATGGGATACGTTTTGCATAGATATTAGCAATAGTGCACCTGGTGGTAAACTCGTCTATATGACATATGTGAAGCACTCTTGAGTGAGGAGCTTCACAGAAAATCTATGGTTGGCACTCAGAGTGGAGATGCATATAATGTTCGTGATTCTTACCAAGGAAAGAATCAGCAACGTGGTAGGAGCAAGAACAAGGAAAAGAATGGTCAACGGAATAAGATTAGAAGTAAATCAAGGAAGAGGAATATCGAATGCCATTATTGTCATAAGAAAGGACATATGAAGAAAGACTGTCATGCATTAAAGAATGCCAAAAGGTAAAGGACAGAATGTTGATGGGCATGTTAAATAGTTACCTGATCCATCTACTTTGACTATGAAGATTGAAGAAATTAATGCTATTTCTGATGATGTTGATGTGTTGACACTTGATAGTACTGTGCAAACTGAGGTGCTTATGGTTGATTCTCTTTCCCACATGTGGCTGCTAGATTCGGGTGCTTCTATCCATCTGACACCACACAGAGAATGGTTCTCTAATTGTGCAGCAAAGTCTCTTGGTACCGTGAGACTTGTTGACTCTTACCAATGTGACGTTGTGGGGATTGGAGATGTGATTGTGCAGTTCATTGATGGTTCAAAATTCACTATGCATAATGTACGCCATGTACCTCAATTATCACGCAGTTTGATTTTAGTTGGTCAACTTGATGACCTTGGTTACAAGGTGGTCTTCTATGCTTAGTCCTTCCGCATATCAAAGGCAATATGGTTATTGCAAAAGCAAGCAAAGTTGGTTCACTTTATCCTTTATTTGTATCACAAAAGGAACACTTGTTAGTTGTTACTGAAAAGCCTATGGCTTTTATTTGGCATGGTCATTTGGGCCATATATCTTGTAGTCGAATGGAAAATCTTTCTCGTTTTGGCTACTTACCTGTGTTATCTTTCTCTGATTTTTCATTTTGTGAGCATTGCCAATATGAAAAGCAAACTAGAAATGTGCATAGAACGTACATTGACTCTTCAATTCAGGATTTAGATCTCATTCATACAGATGTGTATGGTCCTATGCCCACTAGATCCTTAGGTGGTTTTCTTTATTTTGTCACTTTCATAGATGATGCTACTAGATAAGTTTGAGTATATCCTATTAAATAGAAGGATGAGGTATTCCCTACTTTCAGAAAATGGATTGCTTCAGTTGAGACTGAAAAAGGAACTAAGCTTAAGGCTTTACATTCAGATAATGGGGGTGAGTATACCTCACATGAATTCAGCCTTTTTTGTCAATCTAGAGGGATTTGTAGAGAGTTTATAGCTCCTTATACCCCAGTACAAAATGGTGTAGCTAAGAGGATGAATAGAACTATTCAAGATAGAGTATTCTCTATGTTGCATCATGCAAACCTCTCACAATTCTTTTGGGCAAAAGTAGTATTGACTGCAGTTCATGTGATTAACCTTTCACCTAGTACTACCAAAGGTCTGAAAGTGGCTCAAGAGTTGTGGACAGGGAAGCCACCATATTATGATCATCTTCGAGTTTCTAGGTGTGAATCATATGTTCATATACCCAAGAATCATAAACAAAAGTTGGACCATAAGTCAAGGAAATGCATTTTCCATGGATGTGGTCGAGAAGGACAATTTGGATATCCCTTATGGGATCCTAAAACATGGACAATGATAAGAAGTAGTGGTTTCATTTTCAATGAGTCTAAGATGCATAAACATCCCATTAAGGAGGTTGAAGTGAGAAGAGTGGTGTTTGAGGATACTAGTCCTCCGTTTAGCATGCATAAAAATGCTACACATAGGGATGTTCAAGAGAATTTCCATTTAGATTAGTCTACGCACGTTCCTGTTCAGCAACCATTGAGATGTTCTACACGTGTCTCACATCCACCTGATAAATATGTTCCAGGTTTAGATCATTTTATGCTAACAGATGCCAGTGATGTTTCTTGCTACAAAGAGGCTATGCAGAAAGAGGATCATGTCAAGTGGGAGTGTGCCATGAAGGGTGAGTTGTATTCTATTCACAAGAATGGTACTTGGGATTTAATAACTTTGCCAAAGGGCAGGAAAGCTTTACCATGTAAATGGGTATATAAGCTGAAATTCACATCAGATAGTGCTTCTCCAAAGTATAAAGCAGGACTTGTTGCAAAGGGTTTTAAGCAACAACATGGGGTTGATTTTGAGGAAATCTCCTCTCTAGTGGTCAAGATGACCACTTTGTGCACGTTGCTTGGATTTGTTGCAATGGAGGACTTAGAGCTAGTCCAAATGGATGTGAAAATGGCTTTCTTGCATGGTGATCTTACAGATGAGATCTATATGGAAAAACCAGAGGGTTATGTAGTTCCTCGCAAGGAAATTCTAGTTTGTAAGCTCAAGAAGGGCTTATATGGACTTAAACCATCTCCTAGACAATGATACCAAAAGTTTGATGCTTTCATGAAGTCCCAAGGCTATTCTTTAAGCAATGAGGATCATTGTCTCTACACAAAGAGATGCTCAAATGGCAGCTTGATATCCTTGATACTTTATGTTGAGGATATCTTGATTGCTGGGAAGTCCTCGTATGACTTGTCAATTCTCAAAAGGAAGTTGAGTCAGACGTTTGATATGAAGGATTTGGCGGTATCCAAACATATTCTTGGCATGTGCATTACTCATGATAGGAGTAAACGATGCATATACTTGTCTCAAAGTTGTTGGGAGTGATGGTTGGATGCACTCAAGAGATTGAGTTGGTGCTGCTATACCTGCTTCACACCAGCCCTCCTTTGATTCCAGAAATGCTTAGTACACACCTTGAGCTTCCAAATGATACCAAGAAAGCATATATGTACTTTGCAAATGATATGTGTAATGATCAAATCAAAACAGATAACTTTGCACTTCACAAATTCTAGAAAACTTGCTATTTCTGTAGTGACACCTGCTCAGTCTTTCACTCAGTGTGACCAGCACACTTACAATTGGAAAAATTCCTTCTAGACTTATTCAATTAGCTTAACAAGCTCCCATTTGCAAGTGGAATGAAAGGAAATAACAAACTATACTCAGAGAAATCACTTTAGCAAAATAAAAGTTACCCCCGATATTTTAGCTGGAGCTTTGCAGACACAGACCAGTGAGCACCTCGACTAAGATTTCTCTGTAATGGTTGCTCCAATGGCTTTGAAATTTTGTAGGTGTATAGTAGACTTCGAGCTGAATCCAATGTGCTTTGAATCACTTGATTTGGCTCAGTAGATCCTAAGATATGCTCCTTTGAAGTTGACAGACTTGGAGAAGATGACTCAGAGAAAACCAGAGATAATGAATGTAAGTATTTGTATTATATCATATGAATGTACATTCCCATTGGCATGATCAACATAGCACAATGGTACTCAGAGGTGTAGGCTATGGTGTAGACCTCACACACTCTATGGATAGTACAGAACAGCCTCGGGATTGATGATGGACACCCGCGATTTTTTCCTTGTAGTTTTTATAGGAGTTGAATGATGATTTGAATTTGAATTCAAACTAATCTCCTAGAATCTTTCACCTAAAAGTTGATTGAGATATTCCCTCAATCAATCAACAACTTTTTCCACGACTCTAATCAAGTAGGTATGATTACATGAGATGCCAAGTCATTCTACACTTTTACAAAAGAGTAAAATGGTAAGAAACTTTTAAGCATAAGTTCCTATGGGTCTTCCCTTATGTAGAGTCTTCAAGTCAATTGTCCTAGCCAAGTGTGATGGCTTGAATTGCACCAACAGCTCCCCCTCAAGCCAAACACTTTGGCTTAATTCTTCATCTTCTTCATCTTTAGTCTTCAATCACATCCTGCAATCCAATCATGGATTTAAATCTGCATAACTTGTTTCCATCCAATGCTTTAGTGAGTAAATCTGCACATTGCATATTAGTAGACACATATGTCAATTGAATGTCTTTACTAAGCAACTTCTCTCTCACATAGTGGTAATGAACCTCTATGTGTTTGGTTCTGGCATGATATATTGGATTAGCTGCAAGGTGAAGAGAGCTAGTGTTAGCTCCAAATATGATTGGTGGCCTTGTATATAGGCCTAACTCTGTATATAGAAGCTTCAACCAGATAGCTTCTTGAGTGGCATTGGCAAGCCCTCTATACTCTGCTTCAGTGGATGACAATGCTACTGTAGGTTGTTTCTTGGCTGACCAAGAAATAGGCTTATCTCCTGCAAAACAAATGTAACCTGATGTGCTCCTCCTATCATCCTTGCATCCTGCCCAATCTGCATCTGAATAAACTTTAATGTCAATATCTGATGTATAAGGAAAGTACAAACCATGGTTCTGAGTTCCCTTCAAATACTTCAAGATCTTCTTTGCTGCCTCTAGGTGAGGTACCCTTGGTTTGTTCATGAATTGACTAAGCACACTAACTCCATATGCTATGTCAATTCTTGTCAAGGTAGCATAGTTCAAACTACCTACCATGCTTTGATATCCTGTAATGTCTTGTATTTCATCCCCTTCATGAGCACTTAGCTTTAGGTTGACCTCCATTGGAGTAGTAGATACTTTAGCATCCTGCAAACCAAACTTCTTGACCATATCCTGTACATACTTCTTTTGAGTGATATATATACCTGAGTTGGTGTAGACTAACTCAAGACCTAAGAAGTACTTTAATAATCCAAGATCATTGATCTTGAATTCTTTCATCATCTGTCCTTTGATGTGTCTAATCCCATTTACATCATTGCCTGTAATGATGATGTCATCAACATAGACACACAAGTAGATTACCTCTGTACTACTTCTCTTTATGAACAGAGAAGTATCAGCTTTGCTCATCACAAATCCTTGGTCTTGGAGGTAGGTTGTCAACCTGTAATTCCATGCTCTAGGTGCCTGCTTCAAACCATATAGAGCCTTCTTCAATTTACAAACATAATTTACCTTCTTGGGGTCTTCATAGCCAGGTGGTTGTGACATGTAGACTTCTTCAGATATCCATCCATTCAAGAAAGCATTCTTGACATCTAATTGGTACATGTTCCAATTCTTGGATGCAGCTACACTCACCAATATTCTTATAGTTGGCATCTTAGCCACAGGAGAAAATGTCTCCTCATAATCAATGCCTTGGGTTTGTGCAAAACCCTTGGCTACCAACCTAGCTTTGTACCTGTTTATTGTTCCATCTGAATTCCTCTTTAGCTTGTAGATCCATCTCGATCCTATCACCTTCATAGAGTCATTCTTGGGTACCAAGTCCCAAGTATCACTCTCCTTGAGAGCTTCCATTTCTTCATCCATAGCTTCTTTCCATTATGGTTTGGTAATTGCTTCTTCATAGGTACCTGGTTCTTCATTCAACAAATCCTTTGCAAGATATACAGAATGTTTAGTTACAAGTGATGTGTCATATCCAAATCTGATAGGTTTCTTCTTTTCTCTCTGAGATCTCCTCATTGCTTGAGTTGAGGATTCTGGTGCATCCTCTAGCTTTTTCATCTTCATCTTTCCTTTGGACTTCCAAGCCTTGAACTCCTCAAGATTTATTGTATCATCATCATCTGAGCTAGATTCATCTTTCTGGATTGGTTCCTCCTTGGCAAGCTTTGGGAAATCTTCTTCCATATCATAGGGTAGACTAACTTTCCTGCATTCATCCTCATACCATGAGTCATTCTCATCAAAGATGACATCTCTGCTTACCTTGAAGCCTTTGTTTGTTGGGTTGTAGAATCTGTATCCCTTTTGGTTCAAATCATAACCAATGAAGATACATTTTTCAGCTTTAGGGTCTAGCTTTCCCCTTACCTGTGAGGGAATATGCACATATGCTACACAACCAAAGATTTTGCAATGATCCAGAGAGGGTCTCTTACCATGCCAAGCTTCATATGGTGTCATGCCATCAAGTGATTTGGATGGCAACCTGTTTATGGGATAGGTGGCAGTGGATACACTCTCTGCCCAAAGGTAATTTGGCAATTTCTTTTCATTAAGCATAGACCTAGCTGTTTCTACTATGAGTCTATTCCTCCTTTCAGCTACCCCATTTTGTTCAGGTGAGTACCTTGTAGTAATCTCCCTTTTGATGCCTCTTTCCTGCAAGAAATCTTCAAACTCATTGGAGAAGTATTCTCCTCCACCATCTGACCTTAGCCTCTTCAAGCTTCTTCCTGTTTGATTTTCAACAAGTGCAAGATACCTCTTGAAACAATTAAACACTTCATCTTTATGTTTCATAAAGTATAAAATGGTCCATCTGCTATAATCATCAATGAAGGACACATAATACCTTGAACCTGAAATGGAAGGGTCCTTGCTAGGTCCCCAAACATCTGTGTGTACCAAGTCTAGGTAGTCTTCATGCATGAAACCTTTCCTTGAATATGGCAACCTGTGAGACTTACCAAACTGACATGCTCCACACTTGTAAATCATGTGTTGCTTGGATACATTAGGTATCCCAAGCACACATTGATCCCTGCATATTTGCTTTAGGGTTCTTTCACCTATGTGCCCTAATCTCTTGTGCCATATTTCTAACTCTGAAAGTGTTTGATCCTTGTAATTATACAAAGCAATGTTCTTGGTGTCTTCTAGTTCAAAAGTAAACAATCTACCTGATTTCTCCCCTTTGGCTATCCTTCTGAATCCATGTCTTGGGTCCTCCACATATGCTCCATGTTGTGTGAATCTGACCTGCAAACCTTTCTCCACAATCTGACCAACACTCATTAGATTCTTGGTGATGGTTGGTACATAGAGTACCCTGCTTAATAGGTTCTCATTACCATCGCATGTCTTCACATTTCCAATTTTTACAACAGAATGTTTAGTATCATCACCTGTCTGTACCTGATGTTTGCCCTTGGGTTCTTCCAAATCAGAAAGTAGTGCCACATTGCCAGCTACATGGTTAGAACATCCTGAGTCAATATAAAATAAATGATCATCATTTGTACCTGCCTTGGAGGTCATATTCATGATCAATAGGGAGTCATCTTGCTCCTCTGTGTAGTTGTTGTAGTCTCTTCTATTTCTGAATCCACCTTGGTAATTACCATTGTGGTTGTTGTTGTAATTGTTGTTGAATTGATTGTTATATCCATTGTAGCTTTGGTGTTGATTGAATCTGCCTCTCCCTTGAGAGTATCCACCTCTTGAGTAGCCTCTTCCTCTCTGATTCTTGTAGTTCTTGTAGCATTCATCTGTGGTGTGATTGGCCAATCCACAAATGTTGCATGGTGATGATTTGTAGGGTCTCCCCCTACCTGACTTACCTCCTCTGCCTCTTCCTCTAGATGATCTACCTCTCCCTGCATAATTAGCTTGGGAAGTAGAGCCTTCTTCATCCTGTTTCTTCCCTTTACCTTTATCCTTAACTTTCTTATCAGTATATAGAGCAGAGGGGTTGTTACCTTTTGATTGATCTCCTGCCTTTGTAAACTTTGCTTCATGTGTGAATAGTTGGCCCATGAGTGTTGTGAGATCTGGGGTATGCATGTCCATATAGAGGTCCATTGCAGTAGTGAAACTTTCCCACTTATCATCTGCCTTGAGTCCATTTGTTACTTGTCTAACTATTTGCTCCTCTTCAATCTCTTCTCCAATGCTTGCTAATTGGTCTGCCACATCTTTAATCTTTGTCACATACTCTGAGACTGATT
>CM035441.1:129067521-129080021 GCA_020310875.1 Ceratopteris richardii | reverse complement strand
AAGCAAAGGATATGCTTAGTCATCCCACGGTTGTTTATGTGCAAGAGAATTAATTTGGAGGAGATTGTCACTCCCATGGATGAGGTCAAGCTTGAGCCACCTTACACTACAAAGATTACGGCTCTTAATGCCAAGGTAAGAGGCATGGGGCATACTCTTCAGATGATACTTAAAGCAATTAAGAAACTAGAGGTTTTGCTAGTGGCTACACCAATGCAGATGGGAGTTCCACCTGCTGAACCATCTAGTTCAGAAATACCACTTGTAAATGTTGGGCCATCTACTAGTAGAGAGGTCAAGTGGCAAGTAAAGAACTTGAATCCACTGAAATACTACAGACAAGTTAGTGGCAAGTTGACAAATGTGGTAGAGCAATGGATAAGTAAGTGGGAGCAATGCTTTTGACTTTACAATATTGAGGCTGAAAGATAAAAGATCCAACATGCCACTTACAGTTTGATTGATGTTGCTCATCGGTGGTGGAGGAAAATAGAGCAAGACAAGGTAGAACGTGCCACTTGGGTAGATTTCAAGGTCACATTTTACAATAATTTTTTTCCTCCAGACGAGCATACCCGGGCTTTAGATGCCTGGTTTTTCCGCAACAGAGACAACCTACAGTGCAGTAATATGTAGAAGTAATAGGGAGATCTTATTGAACATTCCAGATCAGGTGCCTGATTTTCTTTAGGTGCATAAATTTGTGCTTAGGCTTAGGGAGATGTTGCATCCACTAGTGTGCAAGGAGCACTGTCACACCTTAAATGTGGCAATACAACATATCTCGGTGTTAGAGGATGGGCGACACTCTTGATTGCAACCTTTAGGGCAAAAGAATACTTGGACAAGATTCAAGAAGCCCATAGCTTCAGTTCCAACATCTAATAGATAGTAAAATGTCATTCAGACTTCGAGCCATGGGAAGAGGAAAGTAAGTGCATCCATGGCAAATAGAGCTTTTCAACGATCCAGTTTGACACAACAACAAAAAGAAAAGGCTTTCCATGAGGGCCTCTCTTATTAATGCCTAGGTCGGCATGCTTATAGGATGTGCACTAAGAAGAAGAAGAAGAAGAAGATATTTGCAATGATGGTGGTGGAGAGGCATCAGTCCTCACCATCCACTCCATCATCTCTTTCAGGTTTTGATCTTCTAGCTACAGATACTGAGATGGATCCTCCATCTAAAAACAAACACCCCATCTTAAATATAACAAACACTAAGAAGGTTAAGAATGTTCCAGATGTGGTGCTATCCCTAGTTGCTCAAAAAGGATATCAGTTTTTGGACATCGAGCTGGTTGTCATGAGTGGGGAAGTTCATGGCCATCTTGTTAAAGTTTTATTTGATACAGGATCCACACATAACTTTATTAACTCTTCCCTAGAGAAGAAACTAAATTTGAAAAGTACTCCATCTGAATACGCATACAAAGTAGAGTTGGCAGATGGGAAGGGATCTAAGACCTAGGAGTTTGGGATCGACAAGTTGTCTGATTACCATTCTAGATTCAAACTTATAGAGATGAGCTAGATTTCAAGATTGCCCGGTTGGCAAGATTTGATCTCGTTCTCAGTAAATAGTGGCATGCACCAAAAAGCTAACAATTTATTTTCAAACTCACATATATCAATTTAATCTAGATGGTCACCATGTCATCATCCGTGGAGAGCCCGACATTAAGGTGTACAGACAAGCATCTACCTCTATGATGGTAAAAGCAGAGTGTAAGTATCTTTATTTCTTATATTTTGAGCATAAGGAGTTGTTCTTTTTAGAGATTCAAACTGGTTTGGAAGCTCATCTAGCTTCTAGAATGAAAAGTGAATCTCAACACTTGTTTCTTTCATAGTTACCTTTAGGTCTTCCACCTTGCAAATATCATCCACTGACTAGATAGCCATATCAAATGAGTCTGCAAGAGGAGGTAGAAGTACACCATATGGTGGTGGAGTATCTTAACAAAGGAATCATCAGATCTAGTTATTCACCTATTGCAGCCCTAGTGCTTTTGCTTTGCAAAAAACATGGATCTTTTAGAATGCGTATAGACTTTAGACCATTATATAAAGTTACAATAAAGCACACATATCCGATGCCTCCAATCAACGATATTCTAGATGCACTAGGATGTGCCATCAAAAAGTGGTTATCATCAAATAACAGTCAAGGATGATGATGTACATAAAACAACTTTCCTTACTAGATTTGGTCATTATGAGTACTTTGTAATGCCTTTTGGTTTAACTAATGCTCCAACTACTTTTATGATGGTCATAAATGATATTTTTTTCCTTTTATGGGTCAGTTTGTGGTTGATTTTGTAGATGATATATTGGTTTATAGTAAGAGTTTGGAAGAACATGAATGTCACTTGCGTATAATTTTTCAAATGTTAGATGAGAATACTTTGTATGTCAACCCAGAGAAGATACAACTATGTTTATTTGAGGTTGAGTACTTGGGACATATAATTCCCACAGATGGAATTAGAATGGATCCACATAAAGCTTTTGTGATCCTCAATCGGCCGACTCCTTAGAATGAGCACTAGTTGTGATCATTCTTAGGATTATCAAGCTTCTATAGGAAATTCATTCCCAGCTATTCACACATGGCTACACCATTGAGAGATCTATTATAGAATAATCAAAAGTTTGTGTGGATTAGTGCACAATAGAAAGCTTTTGACACATTGAAACAAGTAGTTCCAAGTGCCCCAATTTTATTAGTGGTAGATCCCTAGAAACCTTTTGAAATATAAAGTGATGCTACTGGCATCCGAGTTGGTGCAGTTTTGATTCAAGATGGTAGACCAGTATCTTTTGAAAGTAAGAAATTTTCTCCAGCTTAGAGAAACTAGCATGTCCATGAACAAGAATTATATGCAGTAGTTCATGCTTTGAAGATTTGGAGACACTATTTATATGATGCAACTTTTAAAGTACACAGAGATCATCACACATTGAAGTATTTTTGTTCCCAGCCTAATCTTCGGGGGAGACATGCTAGATGGGTTGAGTTGATGCAAGAAATTCATATGGAAATTCTATATAGAAAAGGAAAAATGAATTTAGTTGTAGATGCATTATCTCGTATTTTGCATCAGATTAGCTTCACAATTCTTGACAATGATTTTATCCAAGAGATCAAAGATTCAAATATTGAAGATTATTATTGTCAGTCTATAATCAATAAGTTGTCACAAAATGATGAAGAGAAAGAATTTTCTAATTTTCAAGTAGAACTAGGTCTACTCAAAAGAAAAGGAAAGATCTGTGTGCCTAATTCCCAAGAAGGGAAGTTTAGAAAACAAGTTTTCTTAGAGAACCATGATGTACCTTGTGCAAGTCATCCTGGTATTGAGAAAACTTTGCAGTTGATCATTTGCACTTTTTGGTGGCCAAAGATGGTCAGAGATATAAACAATTATGTAAGCTAGTGTTTTAAATGTCAAGTGAATAAAGCAAAGAGGGTTAGTCCTCTAGGCCTACTACACCCATTGGAGATGCCATAGTATTGTTGGGATAGTATTTCTATGGACTTCATAATGGGTTTACCTAGGACACCATGATACAAGAATGCTATTCTTGTAGTGGATGATTATTGAGCAAAATGGCACACTTTATCCCTACAAAGGAATCAGTGGAGGCTCAAGAGGTCATGTAACTATTTATTCAAAATATTTTTAGACTGCATGGTCTACCAAAACCAATAGTTTTAGACAAGGATCCAAGGTTTATAGGAAATGTCGTGAAACACCTGTTCAATAAGCTTCAAGTTCAACTCAAGATGAGTAGTGGAGAGCAACCACAGACAGAAGATCAAACCGAAAGAGTTAATGAGATACTAGGAGATATTCTTTGAACATATTTTTTAGAAAAGAAAACAAATGGGATAGTTTCCTCCCATTACTGGAATTTGCTTATAATAGTTTCTAATGGATATGCAAGCTAACTTGAAAATAGCTCCCTTCAATTTATAAAAAGCTATTGAGAGAATGAAAGCATTTGTAGATCGACATCATACACCACAAATGTTTCAAGAGGGTGATCATGTGTTTTTATAGGTTCCACTTCATTCCTTGTTGACAGTGCGTCAGAAACCCAAGTTATCTCCTAGACTTTGTGGACCTTGGTTAGTAATCAAGAATATTAGTGATGTTGCATATAAATTGCAATTGCTAGAGAATTTCCAAGTTCACCTAGTTTTCCATGTTAGAAAGTTAAGAGCATACATTTCTCGAGATGAGAATTGTGTAGCTGGTTTGGTTGCTTTAGAAAATAGGCCATCACAACTAGATGGTCCATTTCAAGTTCCTCATAAGAGGGAGCAGAAGTTACAAAATCACTCCATACTAGCGTATTTAGTACCATGGACTAGCCATCCACTCATAGATGCTATTTGGGAATCAGAAGCTCTAATTTGCAAACACTTTCCTCCTTGATCACTGAGGACACTGATCTCTAGAATGGGGAGAGTGTGTTATATTTACTTAGATCTCCATGGTCTACAATTGGTCTACCTGCATTTGGTCAAGGACCCTAGCTAGGTCAAGGACCACAGCTCGGGGGAGCCAAGGCTCTAGCACAAATCTTTGAGGTTATTCCATCTCCTCAAAGTGGCCATATCAAGAGTGTTTGGACCCTAGAGAAGATTCTAGATGTACCATGCAAGGACTATTTAAGGTTGGAAGGAGAGTGGTAGATAGCTAATTGGAATACTTTAATAGGTAGAAAGAAAGATAGATAGATAGGTAGATAGATAGATAGATAGATAGATAGATAGATAGATAGATAGATAGATAGATAGATAGATAGATAGATAGATAGATAGATAGATAGATAGATAGATAGATAGATAGATAGATAGATAGATAGATAGATAGATAGATAGATAGATAGATAGATAGATAGATAGATAGATAGATAGATAGATAGATAGATAGATAGATAGATAGATAGATAGACAGATAGACAGACAGACAGATAGATAGATAGATAGATAGATAGATAGATAGATAGATAGATAGATAGATAGATAGATAGATAGATAGATAGATAGATAGATAGATAGATAGATAGATAGATAGATAGATAGATAGACAGACAAACAGACAAACAGACAAATAGATAGATAGGTAGATAGATAGATAGATAGATAGATAGATAGATAGATAGATAGATAGATAGATAGATAGATAGATAGATAGATAGATAGATAGATAGATAGATAGATAGATAGATAGATAGATAGATAGATAGATAGATAGATAGATAGATAGATAGATAGATAGATAGATAGATAGATAGATAGATAGATAGATAGATAGATAGATAGATAGATAGGTAGAGAGATCGATAGATAGATAGATAGATAGATAGATAGATAGATAGATAGATAGATAGATAGATAGATAGATAGATAGATAGATAGATAGATAGATAGATAGATAGATAGATAGATAGATAGATAGATAGATAGATAGATAGATAGATAGATAGATGGATAGATAGATAGATGAATAGATAGATAGATAGATAGATAGATAGATAGATAGATAGATAGATAGATAGATAGATAGATAGATAGATAGATAGATAGATAGATAGATAGATAGATAGATAGATAGATAGATAGATAGATAGATAGATAGATAGATAGATAGATAGATAGATAGGTAGATAGACCGACAGACAGACAGACAGATAGATAGATAGATAGATAGATAGATAGATAGAGAGATACATAGATAGATAGATAGATAGATAGATAGATAGATAGATAGATAGATAGATAGATAGATAGATAGATAGATAGATAGATAGATAGATAGATAGATAGATAGATAGATAGATAGATAGATAGATAGATAGATAGATAGATAGATAGATAGATAGATAGATAGATAGATAGATAGATAGATAGATAGATAGATAGATAGATAGATAGATAGATAGATAGATAGATAGATAGATAGATATATAGATAGATAGATAGATAGATAGATAGATAGATAGATAGATAGATAGATAGATAGGTAGCTAGGTAGGTAGGTAGGTAGGTAGATAGATAGATAGATAGATAGATAGATAGATAGATAGATAGATAGATAGATAGATAGATAGATAGATAGATAGATAGATAGATAGATAGATAGATAGATAGATAGATAGATAGATAGATAGATAGATAGATAGATAGATAGATAGATAGATAGGTAGCTAGATAGATAGATAGATAGATAGATAGATAGATAGATAGATAGATAGATAGATAGATAGATAGATAGATAGATAGATAGATAGATAGATAGATAGATAGATAGATAGATAGATAGATAGATAGATAGATAGATAGATAGATAGATAGATAGATAGATAGATAGATAGATAGATAGATACACAATTTTATACATAGATAGATAGAACACTGAGATATAAAAAAGAAGAACTATATCATGTTCTCCTTTGTTTCTATGCAAAATAAGCATAGAATCAAGAAAATCATGCAAGGCCTGAGCACTTTCTAGTGTCCCAATGTAGACACAAATGTGTTCCTCCATTTGAGCATGCAAAGGGGTGCATTTGGTTTTTTGATTAGTTCATCCAATCCTTGTAGTAAACGAAAGAAGGCAAAAATGGCTCACTTTAGAGAACGACTCTTCCATGAGGGCTATTCTTTACACAAAACATGCCCATATTTTGAGAGCTTAAGTGGGGATGTCAGTGAAAATAATACTTAACTTTTACTTCTATGCCACAAAATAGATGTTAGTGAAACCCGTATAAAGCCAATAGAGATTGAAGAAGAAAATTGTATACTCATTTCAATAAATATTTTACAATTAAGACCTTTTGCAAGAGATTAGAAGACAAATAGCCTCACATTTTAATCCCTTTGGATAAAGCAAACCCACATCCACCTAAAGAAAATGAATATAGTAAAATTAACTTCTCATTAGGTTTAAGAACTAGTTACAAAAATGTTATTACAAGAAGCCAATGGCTCAATTGACAATAGCAGTTGATCAAAGTCTCACCAATCTACATGCGTGGCATCATCATCCTGAGTTTGTAGATCTTGAATTATGGCTTGATTGATACTTTGCTCCTCTATCTCAGCCATGTCCCGAGGCTCATTAGCTAAAGGTGGAATTGGCTCCATTGGTGTAGGTAAGAATCTCTCTATATTTTCCATGTGCTTTCTACCTACCTCTTAGTCTTCATCTAGACACTCATTCAAGCCATTTATATGCATTCCAATGAAGTTTACTTGAGCTTCATACTTCTCAACTACTATGGAGGGCTTGAACATGTTCAATGAGCATGGTAATGTAGAACTTGTAATAAACATATGCCTTATGATTTCCTCCATAATTTTCATAAAAATATCCACATAAAAGGTATATTACCTATTCTAGAGAACAAATCCAAGAGAACAAATCCAATATCCAATCATTATCATTGCGAAAGAGCTCTTTGATCCTCATGATCATTTTCTGTGGCTTTTGATAGGGGTTCACAAGTGTCTTGTCCCCGACGACATGTCTTAGCTTCTTTGTGACAACAGGATACATGCAAATGTTTGCAAGTCCTTTCTCATTATAGTGCTCCCTTACATGCATTTTGCTCACCTTGTCATAATAACCAATTTTAAAGAACTCAGTTTCACTCACAAAGTAGTGGCTAGAAATTAGATTAACATTTGCATTGACCCTACATGTTCAATTCTTGAAGCTTAGAAGTAGTCTATTTAGAGAGAATAAACAATGCAAAGAGATACATACCAAGGTAGACACTCAACGACATGACACCTAGACTTAAGAGCTATTGACACAGAGAAAGATGGATCTCTACTGTGGAAGATAACAATCCTCCAAAGATAGGAGAGTATAAGCTCCACAAAGTCCTTTATCATCTTCATGATCTCCAGATGAATCAAAGGCTCATCATCATTAACAAAGCCACTCATTCTAAATTCATAGGAAATATTTTCTATTAGAAGAGCATGTTTTCTTGGGACTATGCCACAAATGTTATTTACATCCTCACAAAAATATTATAGTACAAAGTACGAAGGGAATTGATTAGATTATAAATTCTTTTTGAGTCTAGAGGCCTCATAAAAAAAAATCTCCTTGACTTTAATCCTTGACTTCTCATGCCTTGGCCTATATATGTGAGCAAGAAACAAAGCAAGGTAATCCTCTATTGCCTCACCAAGATTCCTATTCCTTGGAAGCTTTTGCAAATGAAATCCCAATCTTAGTTTTGTGGTGTTGATTAACAAGCATTGATCATATAGTATCACTAGCATTAATATCAACCAAAAAGACGATGCTTGACATCGAATTTTAGATGTCTGTCAATGTCTAACAGTCGTCTTTAATGAGAAAATCAATGTTGGGCATCGACTTTGTTGTAAAATGATACCAATCAAGTTTCAGAAGATTCAAAAAAAATATGAACATTACAACATCTACTTATTAAAAAAAAATTCTCACCCCGATCTCTCAATAGAATGACTTATTTTGATAGTGCCTTGTATGAGGAGGTTATTGGATATTCTACCTAGATCTCCTCCCATGAAAAGCACTCGAGTCTCCTAATCATGACTTTTTGTATCCCCATATACACTTTATGATTGCGATAAAGTCAAACTTTAGCCAAAGGGAACTTCAAATATATTGTGTAAACATGGGAGTGAGGATACCTACTTTTTTAATTCCAGGACCATATCTGCAGTGCTTAGTTCCTTTGAGATAACCCTTGAGAGGGTATACACAATCAAAGTCTCATCCTTTATATGCTACAAGGCCTTCTAGGGTTTAAGATTCATGTCCTCTGTAGCCTCTTCAATGGAAAAGTCACCCCTCTTGAACTTGCTCTTCACATCCACCTGGGGATCAATTTTTGCCTTTCTTTTTTTTCCCCTTCACCTCTTTGTTCTCTAAATCTCCTACACTTCTACTATCTTAAATACTAGTTGGAACCATGGGTCAGAATTTTTGAGTGCATGATATTTTAGATTCTCATCGAACACTATTAAGACCTCCTTTAGGCATTGCCTTCTAAGATTCGGATGTAAACTCCCTCCATGCTCCCTAAGAGCATGAGTATATTCATGGTGGAAAAATATTATCCTTTCAATAGAGGACATCGTCTACCTACAATTGTTGTCATTATTATGATCCTAGCCAAGAAACTTGGCTTCCCCTATTCTCAGACCAACATATATCTTGCACTTTGCATACTTGAAGAAGTACATTGTTGGATGCTCTTTGATGAGCTCTCTTCTGGCTTTTGCAGAGAGTGATCCTCCTAACACATAATATGAATAATCTACAAAAATGGCCTCATTAAAGTCTTGTATTCTTTCACACTGCTCTGAGTCCACCATGTCAAGAAAAGGAACCACAGTTGCATGAAGATTTACCATCATTTTCTTTTTAAGATTTTGAACATGAAGGTTGTCGAGCTTTCTTATCTCAAAAGGTTTCCTACTTATTGATGGGTTGATAGGTGGCCTCTGAATTGTAATAATTGGCAAATGGAAAAGCTTCCCTTTCCTTACAATCTTGATTCTTATTATCTCCTTCCTCATCCTATTCTACTCTGTCACCAATATGCCACATGCAAACTGGCCAAAACATATCCATCTTGTAGATGGCAGTTCTCAAACCCTTTTTTTTATCTCAAAAAGGCAATCATATTATTAGAGACCTCATCTTTGTAATCAAATCTATAGACAAGATTGTATTGAAATTCTTGATTGGTGGTGATTTTTCCCCTACCACGGGCACCTAAAGAGACTAGAAGCAAGGAGTTAATTTGCTGAATATACTATAGAAAATACTTAGAAACCCTCAGATATTTGATAGACATGTCCTTTCTCATCACTTTGATTCATAATACTATGGGCAATGAATGATCAGCCACCTATATCGCTCATTCATTGAGATGACTCTAGCATTGAAGTTCTCTTTGATTGCTCTCCCCATGTAGCAATGACCTCTTTCAAGGGCCTCCCTTATAGTCATTTTAAATTTGAACTTCTTGACAGACTTCTCCTTCATCTTTTCTAATTCCCTACACTAAAAAAGATCTTGAGGGTCAAGTTAGAAGGCACTCTCAGGTTGATGCCTGACATCAACCTTATGGAAAATGATTAACATAAATTCTAGTGTTAATTCGATGTCAATCATCGACTATAATAGAAAATGGATGTCTGGCATTGACTTCTAGCATAACATCCATGTCCAACATTGAATTTATGCCCAAGATCTCGGATGTAGTCAGAAATTCACCAAGATGATCGCGACCCTTCTCGGAAACGCAACGACCCAAATTAACGTTAACGGCAAACTTTCGAAGGCGATCCATCTTAAAAGATCTATTAGACAAGGGTGCCCTCTGGCCCCCCTTCTTTTTGCCATCACCACTGAGGGACTGAGCAGACTTGTGGCACATCATGTGGAGGCTGGCAATATCAAAGGCCTCCGGCTGCCTCACGCCCACAGTCAAATCATCATGAGACTTTTTGCCAATGACATGAACGCTTTCGTTCACAATGATAATACCAGCCTGGAGACTTTCTGGAGGTGTCTTGCTACCTTTTGTGATGCCTCTGGATCCAAAATCAACCACTCTAAGACCGCCTTTAGGGCTATTGTGGGTCAACATCCTGGCCTTCTCATTGATCATGGCTGTCAAATCATTCCGCAGGGCCAAATCTTTCGACTTCTTGGAATCCCTTTGGGGTTTGGCGTCTCTATGGAGCAGCGTTGGAACTGGGTGCTGGCCAAACTCGAAAACAAGCTTAACTATTGGAGAGGTATGCAAATCAATCTTGCTGGACGTGCGATGGTTATCAACACGTTCCTCCTCTCTTCTACCATCTATTTCCTTTCTTGTTGGAGACCGAATGAGCAAGGCCTGTCCAAACTGAATAGTCTCTGTAGAAACTTTCTTTGGACGGGCGATCATAACAGAAGGGGGGTGCCCAAAATCAAATGGACCATCTGCACTAGCCCTAGAGACAGTGGGGGGCTTGGTATCCTGGACATCGGGTGTATGGCTAACAAACTGGCAGCCAAATGGATGATTAAGGCTTGGTGCAATAGGGAGGCCTCGTGGGCCAAGCTGATCTTCAGAAACAAGAATGAGTTGGCCCTCATGGGGTTCCCGAACTGGAAGAACCTTGACATCATGACCCTGCTATTCTCCCCGATCCCCATCTTCCCGAAAGGCTCCAATCTCGTGTGCTCCCTTTGGAAGGGCTGGAATAAAGTCAAAAGCTTCACAAGAATTAGTGAGGACTGGAAGTGGGCGGCCGGAATCAGACAAAACGACTCTATCTGGTTTCCGATACATGGCATCAGGAGTGTGGAGTCGTGGAACATTCAAAATGCCAAGAAGTTATGGAACAAAGGATTCAAAAAATGGAAACACCTCTGGAAACATGACACCAACAGCTGGATCAACTTCGAGGATATTGACCCTCACATAAACACTCCTACGAAGAATGGAACACTTTGCAAAGCAGATGCCTCGCTTGGGATCGTCACAAGACACGACACACCGAACTCGCTTGGTCTCAAATGGCAAAATGGAAACAGCCTACTCAAAATCCCGAACATCAAAGAAACGGCTGACCTCCAAATCAGCCTCAACAAGAAGTGGTGCCTGTCTTGGACGCGGCTTCGGTGGGACATGAAATTCATGGGTATCTGGCACCCCCTAATAGAGATTAAGAAGTCTGTCCTCTTATGGCAAATTCTTCATCGAGGAATTTGGACCAACCTTAAGGCTAGCAAACTTTGTGAGATCCCTCCTTGGTGCAAACGTTGCCACCGTGCTATCGAAGATGTCCCACACATCTTCCTTACTTGCCCCAACTCCTACAGAATCTGGCAGACGGTTGGAATGAAAATCAGACTTCATAAACAGCTTAGTTGGAAACAAGTCCTTTTGGGAGAAGCGATCGGCTGCTCTGCGACACTCTGGAACGCCATCAGAGGGGAAGTCCTGTGGAAAATTTGGCGGGAGAGGTGTGCTCTCAACTTCGGCGATCCCCCCAGGGAGTGGTCGATTGAGAAATCACTATTCCTCCTTGGCAAAAGGATCGTTAACAGTAAGAAATCCCCCCCTTCAGGCACCATCAAGTCCTCCTCTTGACCAACAACAAGCTCAAACCCAAGTGGGCCCCGCATGAGGGCGATGAGAGGGTGATTAACCTTCTCTGTAGTGCAACCTAGGATTCAATCAAGCTTCCCCTGCTTTGTGGGATTTGGGGGGTCCCGTGGGCACTAGTGCCCTTCTATTGTACCTTTGTTTCTTAATTTAATTCAAGTCCGGGAGAGTAGGCTATTGCCGAACTTCCTTTATATTAAAAAAAACATTGAATTTATGCCGGAAGTCGATGCGAGGCATCGACTTGAGCCTAAAATCTAATCCAAACATTGACTTCATACATTAATTTCAAATTGCAATGAGCT
>CM035441.1:129037521-129062521 GCA_020310875.1 Ceratopteris richardii | reverse complement strand
AGCAAGCCTTTTGTGCCATATCTCCAACTCTGTTAGAGTTTGAGATCCATAGATAAACAAAGCTATGTTCTTTGTATCTTCCACTTCAAAAGTGAAAAGCCTTCCTGTCTTTTCTCCTTTGGCAATCCTTCTAAGCGTGGACTATCATGTGATTCGTGACTCGTGGATCATCGTGATTCGTGACGCGTGGATCATTGCACTCCACATGGCAGCGACCCTTCTTTGTAGATAGAGAGTCTTTTGTTTTGTACTTCTTCTATGGCAGGGAGAAAGTAAGATTTTTTTTCTCGTTAGCAATGAAACCACAACTATTATTTAAAAAAGAGCTAGAAAAAAGAAAAACAAAAAAAAAATCATATTTCAAAAAAAGTAAGAGAGGCAAAGTTCTTTTTTTTTTTTTTTAATAAAGGAAGTTCGGCCTTAGCTTAATCTCCCGGACTTTAATTATAATAAAGAAAAAAAGTTACAAGTGAATGGGACTAGTGCCCATGGGACCTCCCAAATCCCACAATGCAGGGGAGGAGTATGGCAAGCTACAGGGCATTACAGATGAGGCGGATAAAATTATCATCACCCTCATGTGGGACCCATTTGGGTTTCAACTTGTTGTTTTCGAGGAGATAAATACAGTGATGTCTAAACGGTGGTGATCTCTTGACTCGGGAGATTCTTTTACCTAGGAGAAACAAGGATTTCTCGATCGACCATTCCTTAGGAGTTTGGCCAAAATTGACAGCACATCGCTCCCTCCAAATCTTCCAGAGACTCTCACCTCTGATGGCATTCCACAGCCTCGATGAACAGCCGATCGCCTCACCCAACATCACTTGTTGCCAGTTGATTTGGTTCGTGAGTCTCAATACTCGGGTCACGTGATGCCAGATAACACGAGACTTGGGGCAGTCGAAGAACAGGTGAGCTAAATCTTCGATGCACCGATGGCAACGCTTGCACCATGGCGGCACACCACAGATTTTGTTAGCCCTTGCATTGGTCCAAATACCTTTATGCAAGATCTGCCACATGAGAACGGACTTTTTGACCTCAATTAGGGGGTGCCAAATAGACATGAATTTTAGCTCCCACCAAAGTTTGGTCCAAGAGAGGCACCATCTCTTGTTAAGGGTGTGGTGAACATCTAAATCCTCTTTGAAGTTGGGGATTCTGGATATCTTCTTACCATTGCTCCATTTGAGGCCCTCCAAGCAAGGAAGATCCTGACCGCGGAGAAGGCGGGTAGTTGAGCGGTCCCACGCTAAACACCTGCTTTGAAGAAGAGTCCACTCCTCAAAGGTAACTCTAAGTCTCGGATCCAATTCTTCGAACCTAATCCACTGGCTGGTCTCTTGTTTCCAGAGTTGTTTCCACTGTTTGAACCCCTTGTTCCATAACCGCCTTGCAGTTTGGAGGTTCCAAGACTCCACCCCCCGAATGCCGCTGATCGGGAACCAAATAGAGTCATTTTTGTCTTATGCCAGCCGCCCACTTCCACTCATCACTGATTCTGATGAACTGTTTGGCCTTGTTCCAATTCTTCCATAAGGAACGCACGAGGCTAGAGCCTTTAGGGAAGACCGGGTGGGGGGAGAACAAAAGCGTGAGAATCCCTATGTCCTTCCAACCAGGGTGGCCAACTAAGGTGCTTCCTTTTCAGCTTTTATTGGAAAGATTTTTGAGGAGGTAGGCGAGGTTTCAAGGGCTTTCCAATAAGCTTTTTGTCCTTTGAATGTGGTCAACCAAGTGGAAGATGATTTTCTTTTCCTTTCGCTTTCGGGGGCTCACTAGGGTGGCAAAGTTCTTTTTGATGGTGCTTCCTTTTCAGCTTTTATTGGAAAGATTTTTGAGGAGGTGAGCGAGGTTTCAAGGGCTTTCCAATAAGCTTTTTGCCTTTGAATGTGGAAGATGATTTTCTTTTCCTTTCGCTTTCGGGGGCTCACTCACCCCTCTAGATCGGCCATTATTGGCTAGGGGCTTCACGAAAAGAACGTTAACCCGAATTGTGGGCCAAGCTGATCTTCAGAAACAAGAATGAGTTGGCCCTCACGGGGTTCCCGAACTGGAAGAATCTTGACATCATGACCCTGCTTTTCTCCCCGATCCCCGTCTTCCCGAAAGGCTCCAATCTCGTGTGCTCCCTTTGGAAGGGCTGGAATAAAGTCAAAAGCTTCACAAGAATTAGTGAGGACTGGAAGTGGGCGGCCGGAATCAGACAAAACGACTCTATCTGGTTTCCGATACATGGCATCCGGAGTGTGGAGTCGTGGAACATTCAAAATGCCAAGAAGCTATGGAACAAAGGATTCAAAAAATGGAAACACCTCTGGAAACATGACACCAACAACTGGATCAACTTCGAGGATATTGACCCTCCCATAAACATCTCCTACGAAGAATGGAACACTTTGCAAAGCACATGCCTCGCTTGGGATCGTCACAAGACTCGCCTTCTCATGGGACACGACACACCGAACTCGCTTGGTCTCAAATGGCACAATGGAAATAGCCTACTCAAAATCCCGAACATCAAAGAAACGGCTGACCTCCAGATCAGCCTCAACAAGAAGTGGTGCCTGTCTTGGACGCGGCTTCGGTGGGACATGAAATTCATGGGTATCTGGCACCCACTTATTGAGATTAAGAAGTCTGTCCTCTTATGGAAAATTCTTCATCGAGGAATTTGGACCAACCATAAGGCTAGCAAGCTTTGTGGGATTCCTCCTTGGTGCAAACGCTGCCACCGTGCTATCGAAGATGTCCCACACATCTTCCTTACTTGCCCCAACTCCTACAGAATCTGGCAGACGGTTAGAATGAAAATCAGACTTCAAAAACAGCTTAGTTGGAAACAAGTCCTTTTGGGAGAAGCGATCGGCTGCTCTGCGACACTCTGGAACGCCATCAGAGGGGAAGTCCTGTGGAAAATCTGGCGGGAGAGGTGTGCTCTCAACTTCGGCGATCCCCCCAGGGAGTGGTCGATTGAGAAATCACTATTCCTCCTGGGCAAAAGGATCGTTAACAGTAAGAAGTCCCCCCCCTTCAGGCACCATCAAGTCCTCCTTTTGATCAACAACAAGCTCAAACCCAAGTGGGCCCCGCATGAGGGCGATGAGAGGGTGATTAACCTTCTCTGTAATGCAACCTAGGATTCAATCAAGCTTCCCCTGCTTTGTGGGATTTGGGGGGTCCCGTGGGCACTAGTCCCCTTCGCTTGTACCTTTGTTTCTTAATTTAATTCAAGTCCGGGAGAGTAGGCTATTGCCGAACTTCCTTTATATTAAAAAAAAACGTTAACCCGAATTTTCTATGCCTTCAAGAGGTCAAAGTTGATGCGGGTGATCTCTTAAAAACATTGTAGAGTATCTCCACCCATGTTTGTTCGATCACCACCGTCCACCTATGGGGATCTCATTAGAGGTAAAGCACTTTGGAAGATCTCGAAGGAAGTGTGCATGATATACTTCGGTCAGACAACCCGAAGAGTGGTCGATTGAAAAGTTCTTTGGTTGTTTAAGTAGAAGGACCCGTGAATGTAAGATGTCTCGCCCCTTTAGGCACCATAGGGTTTTCATTCTAGAAAACGAAAATCTGAACAAAAAGTGGGTCTCCCACGAAGGGGATGAGAGGTTATCAAACTTCTTTGTAAGTCTCCCTGATCTTCTTGTAATTTTCTCTTTCTATAATTTAAAAAGCTTGTTTTGCAAAAAAGGGGGATAAAACATAGCTTGGGAAGGGTTTGGAGTTGGGAAAGTTGGTAGACCCCTTCCTCATTCATTTCTATGCTTGTACTCCCCTTGTACCATAGTCTTCATCATGTGAGTGAGCTTTGATCTCTTTGACTTTTACTTTCTTGCAATTTTTTGGAGCTTTCTCCAACACATCCTCTTTCCTGAAAAGATAATCTCTAAAGTTGTTTTGTGAGGAGATGTGAATATCATGCACATTCATTCTATCAGCTACAAAGGGATGTTAGGACAAACCTTGAGCTGACCATGGTTAAGCTATTCATTCCTCATTCACACATCATGAAGGTGTCCTTGAGCTAATATCTAACATTTCTAGTTGTCAGAGATTCTATACACTTGAAACTTGAGACTTGAGACAATTTTTGAGCACTATATGAAGCTTTAAGAAAAAAAAAAGACAAAAAAAGTTTTAAAATCGATATAAAGAGTATATGAACTTCTTACAAAATCTTAGATCCGGAAGGAGTTAGTTCCATGAGACTTGGAAGTCATTTAAATGCATTTAAATGAAACCTTCATTCATGGTCCCCTTTAGGTACTTGAGGACTCTCTTGGCCACTTCCATATGTGGTCTTCTCGGCTTATGCATAAATTGACTCAATATGCTAACACTATAGCATATATCCACCCTTGTGAGTGTTGCATAGTTCAAACTTCCAACCAAGTTTTGATAGCTTGTGATGTCTTCAATTGGCTCTCCTTCATAAGCACTAAGCTTATGATTTTGCTCCATAGGTGTACCTGCACACTTGGTATTTTCCATCTTGAACTTGACGAGCATGTCATGGACATACTTCCTTTGTGTGATGTATATACCTGAATCTGTGTAGATCAACTCCAATCCAAGAAAATAAGTAAGTGATCCGAGGTCACTTATTTTGAACTCCTCCTTCATTTGAGTGTTTACCTATTTGATTCCTTCAAGATCATTGCTTGTGATAATAATATCATCAATATACACACATAAATAGATCACTTCAGATCCATTCCTCTTTATGAACAAAGAGGTATCCGCCTTGCTAGCTTTGAATCCTTGGTCCTGCAAATAAGTCACCAATCTGAAATTCCAAGCTCTTGGAGCTTGCTTCAATCCATACAAAGCTTTCTTTAGTTTGCATACATAGTTAGGATGATGTGCATCCTCATATCCAGGAGGTTGTGCCATATACACTTCCTCAGAAATCCATCCATTCAAGAAAGCATTCTTTACATCAAGTTGATAGAGATTCCAATTTCTAGATGTAGTAAGACTAATGAGAACCCTAATTGTAGGCATTTTTGCAACAGGAGAGAAAGTCTCCTCGTAATCAATACCATGGGTTTGAGCAAACCCTTTAGCAACTAACCTTGCTTTGTGTCTATTTATACTTCCATCTGGATTCCTCTTGATTTTGTATATCCATCGAGATCCAATTACCTTCATAGATGGCTTGTTAGGTACAAGCTCCCAAGTGTCATTCTCCTTCAAGGCTTCCATTTCTTCATCCATTGCATCTCTCCAAGCTTTCTTGCTTTGTGCTTCTTCGAATGTGGTAGGTTCTTCATTGGTTGAATCCTTTGCAATGTAGATTGAGTGCTTGGTGACCAAAGAAGTATCATAACCAAACCTCTCTAGTTTCTTCTTCTCCCTTGAAGACCTTCTAAGTGGTTGATGTGAGCTCTCGGGTCCATATGTAGCATCCTGCATCTTTTCTTTACCTTTGTTCTTCCATAGCTTTAGTCTTTCCAAGTCTTCTAGGTCAATCTCCAAATCACTTTCTTCAATCTACTTTGGCTCCTTTGGTTGAAGTGATGGAAAATCTTCATCCAAGTCATATGCGGCTTCACTTTCCTGTCATCATCAAACCATGATTTGTTTTCATAAAAAATTACATCTCTACTCACAGAATATCCTTTATTGGTTGGATTGTACAATCTATATCCTTTTTGGTTTTGATCATAACCAATGAATACACACTTCTCTGCCTTG
Source organism: Ceratopteris richardii (assembly GCA_020310875.1). NCBI lineage: Eukaryota > Viridiplantae > Streptophyta > Polypodiopsida > Polypodiales > Pteridaceae > Ceratopteris > Ceratopteris richardii. Next base: position 129,056,809 of record CM035441.1, on the reverse strand, counting down.
GGATCCGATTTCCCTCTTACTTGAGAAGGAATGTGAGCATAGGCTAAGCATCCAAAGATTTTACAATGCTCTAGACTAGGTCTTCTTCCATTCCACACTTCATATGGAGTGGTTCATCTAGTGACTTAGATGGAAGTCTATTTATGAGATATGTAGCTGTAGACACAGCCTCTGCCCATAGGTAGTTTGGAAATGCCTTTTCGTTGAGCATGGACCTTGCAACTTCGACAATAGCTCTGTTCCTCCTCTCTGCTACACCATTGAGTTAGGGTGTATACCTTGTAGTGACTTCCCTTTTAATGCCTCTTTCATGCAAGAAGGCATCAAATTCAGAAGAGAAGTATTCTCCTCCACCATCTGATCTGAGTCTTTTCAAAGTCCTACCTGTTTGGTTTTCAACAAGGGAAATATACTTCTTAAAGCAATTAGACACTTCATCCTTGTGCTTCATGAAAAACAGAATGGTCCACCGGCTACAATCATCTATGAAAGACACATAATATCTTGAGCCTCATATAGATGGCTCCTTACTTGGACCCCACACATCCGTGTGCACTAGATCCAAAGGATTTTGATACATATATCCTTTCTTATTGAAAGGTTGTCTATGAGCCTTGCCGAGTTGACAAGCTTCACACTTATAAATCATGTGTTGCCTTGTGATATTAGGCAAACCAAGTACACTTTGGTCCCTGCAAATCTGTTTGAGTGTCCTCTCACCAATGTGAGCAAGCCTTTTGTGCCATATCTCCAACTCTGTTAGAGTTTGAGATCCATAGATAAACAAAGCTATGTTCTTTGTATCTTCCACTTCAAAAGTGAAAAGCCTTCCTGTCTTTTCTCCTTTGGCAATCCTTCTAAGCGTGGACTATCATGTGATTCGTGACGCGTGGATCATCGTGATTCCTGACGCGTGGATCATTGCACTCCACATGGCAGCGACCCTTCTTTGTAGATAGAGAGTCTTTTGTTTTGTACTTCTTCTATGGCAGGGAGAAAGTAAGATTTTTTTTCTCGTTAGCAATGAAACCACAACTATTATTTAAAAAAGAGCTAGAAAAAAGAAAAACAAAAAAAAACCATATTTCAAAAAAAGTAAGAGAGGCAAAGTTCTTTTTTTTTTTTTAATAAAGGAAGTTTGGCCTTAGCTTAATCTCCCGGACTTTAATTATAATAAAGAAAAAAGGTTACAAGTGAATGGGACTAGTGCCCATGGGACCCCCCAAATCCCACAATTCAGGGGAGGAGTATGGCAAGCTACAGGGCATTACAGATGAGGCGGATAAAATTATCATCACCCTCATGTGGGACCCATTTGGGTTTCAACTTGTTGTTTTCGATGAGATAAATACAGTGATGTCTAAACGGTGGTGATCTCTTGACTCGGGAGATTCTTTTACCTAGGAGAAACAAGGATTTCTCGATCGACCATTCCTTAGGAGTTTGGCCAAAATTGACAGCACATCGCTCCCTCCAAATCTTCCAGAGAGTCTCACCTCTGATGGCATTCCACAGCCTCGATGAAGAGCCAATCGCCTCACCCAACATCACTTGTTGCCAGTTGATTTGGTTCGTGAGTCTCAATACTCGGGTCACGTGATGCCAGATAACACGGGACTTGGGGCAGTCGAGGAACAGGTGAGCTAAATCTTCGATGCACCGATGGCAACGCTTGCACCATGGCGGCACACCACAGATTTTGTTAGCCCTTGCATTGGTCCAGATACCTTTATGCAAGATCTGCCACATGAGAACGGACTTTTTGACCTCAATTAGGGGGTGCCAAATAGACATGAATTTTAGCTCCCACCGAAGTTTGGTCCAAGAGAGGCACCATCTCTTGTTAAGGGTGTGGTGAACATCTAAATCCTCTTTGAAGTTGGGGATTCTGGATATCTTCTTACCATTGCTCCATTTGAGGCCCTCCAAGCAAGGAAGATCCTCCGCGGAGAAGGCGGGTAGTTGAGCGGTCCCACGCTAAACACCTGCTTTGAAGAAGAGTCCACTCCTCAAAGGTAACTCTAAGTCTCGGATCCAATTCTTCGAACCTAATCCACTGGCTGGTCTCTTGTTTCCAGAGTTGTTTCCACTGTTTGAACCCCTTGTTCCATAACCGCCTTGCAGTTTGGAGGTTCCAAGACTCCACCCCCCCAATGCCGCTGATCGGGAACCAAATAGAGTCATTTTGTCTTATGCCAGCCGCCCACTTCCACTCATCACTGATTCTAATGAACTGTTTGGCCTTGTTCCAATTCTTCCATAAGGAACACACGAGGCTAGAGCCTTTAGGGAAGACCGGGTGGGGGGAGAACAAAAGCGTGAGAATCCCTATGTCCTTCCAACCAGGGTGGCCAACTAAGGTGCTTCCTTTTCAGCTTTTATTGGAAAGATTTTTGAGGAGGTGGGCGAGGTTTCAAGGGCTTTCCAATAAGCTTTTTGGCCTTTGAATGTGGTCAACCAAGTGGAAGATGATTTTCTTTTCCTTTCGCTTTCGGGGGCTCACTAGGGTGGCAAAGTTCTTTTTGATGGTGCTTCCTTTTCAGCTTTTATTGGAAAGATTTTTGAGGAGGTGGGCGAGGTTTCAAGGGCTTTCCAATAAGCTTTTTGTCCTTTGAATGTGGTCAACCAAGTGGAAGATGATTTTCTTTTCCTTTCGCTTTCGGGGGCTCACTAGGGTGGCAAAGTTCTTTTTGATGGTGCTTCCTTTTCAGCTTTTATTGGAAAGATTTTTCAGGAGGTGGGCGAGGTTTCAAGGGCTTTCCAATAAGCTTTTTGGCCTTTGAATGTGGTCAACCAATTGGAAGATGATTTTCTTTTCCTTTCGCTTTCGGGGGCTCACTCACCCCTCTAGACCGGCCATTATTGGCTAGGGGCTTCACGAAAAGAACGTTAACCCGAATTTTCTATGCCTTCAAGAGGTCAAAGTTGATGCGGGTGATCTCTTAAAAACATTGTAGAGTATCTCCACCCATGTTTGTTCGATCACCACCGTCCACCTATGGGGATCTTATTAGAGGTAAAGCACTTTGGAAGATCTCGAAGGAAGTGTGCATGATATACTTGGTCAGACAACCCGAAGAGTGGTCGATTGAGAAGTTCTTTGGTTGTTTAAGTAGAAGGACCCGTGAATGTAAGATGTCTCGCCCCTTTAGGCACCATAGGGTTTTCATTCTAGAAAACGAAAATCTGAACAAAAAGTGGGTCCCCCACGAAGGGGATGAGAGGTTATCAAACTTCTTTGTAAGTCTCCCTGATCTTCTTGTAATTTTCTCTTTCTATAATTTAAAAAGCTTGTTTTGCAAAAAAGGGGGATAAAACATAGCTTGGGAAGGGTTTGGAGTTTGGAAAGTTGGTAGATCCCTTCCTCATTCATTTCTATGCTTGTACTCCCCTTGTACCATAGTCTTCATCATGTGAGTGAGCTTTGATCTCTTTGACTTTTACTTTCTTGCAATTTTTTGGAGCTTTCTCCAACACATCCTCTTTCCTGAAAAGATAATCTCTAAAGTTGTTTGGTGAGGAGATGTGAATATCATGCACATTCATTCTATCAGCTAAAAGGGATGTTAGGACAAACCTTGAGCTGACCATGGTTAAGCTATTCATTCCTCATTCACACATCATGAAGGTGTCCTTGAGCTAATATCTAACATTTCTAGTTGTCAGAGATTCTATACACTTGAAACTTGAGACTTAAGACAATTTTTTAGCACTATATGAAGCTTTAAGAAAAAAAAAGACAAAAAAAGTTTTAAAATCGATATGAAGAGTATATGAACTTCTTACAAAATCTTAGATCCGGAAGGAGTTAGTTCCATGAGACTTGGAAGTCATTTAAATGAAACCAAGAAGCTCAATCTGTTTTTTCTTTTCTGTTTTGGTGGGATTGAGGAAGAATTTACAAGTGAGATTGCGACCCCAAAGTGGTCTCGCATTGATTTATGTTGGAGCTTTATTTTAAACAACATGAAAAAAATGATTTATGTTGACTTTATGTTGCATATATAATGCCATGATATTTAACGACCTTCCCATGATGTGTTCCTCACTTCAAAGAAGATAAGACTCCAGATTAATTTAAGCATTGAAATTTTATGGTACTAAAGTGCGTACGTCTTATCCACTTTGCTCGAACTTAGAGAGAGAGAGAGAGAGAGAGAGAGAGAGAGAGAGAGAGATTGAGACATGTCGACAAGATATATTAAAAACCTTTAGATCAGAGTTTTCTTCAAGACACAAATCTAACGATACAAAATAGTTGAAAGTCATGCAGACAAAAAATTACAAAATTAAGCAAATCAAATCTGCCAGATTAGCGCCACCTCACATCGAATAACATAAAAAGAAACATAATTGAAAAAACAAATACTTCATGACCAAATTAAATCATGCATAATTGGGGACAGCCTTTATTGCATGATCTACTTGACTTTTGTCGGTTCTGCATTATTCAAAAATTTATGCAAACTAGTCATCCCATTTTAGAATCAGCATAATGACCAAACACATTGTTTAATTAAGGAAACTTTTAATGAAGATTTTCGGGAGTCAAAAAGCAAGTGGGTGAGGTTGTCGTCCCCTTAAGGCATTAGGGATTCGTTGCTTTGTGAATTTGTTCCTCATACAAAAAAATATTATAGGGTGGCAAACGGGGAGATTACTTTTAGGGTTTTCCATTCCTCTGCTAAAGACAGAAGGTGTTTTTATGTCATAGGACTTAGGTGCATTCTTAAATTCCGAAACATATCTCTTTCAATCACATAGCCTTTTTACTTCCATCTTTCTGAGAGAACCTTCGCCATGTTACAACACAAGATAATGTCCAAAGGCAAGTTCTCGAGAGATTGTGAAATCCCTCCCCGAGTCGGATGTGGAGGAGCCACGAGTAAGCCATAGCATAATCGGTGAAGGTGAAGGAAATTCAGTTACTCAAATCCAAGCCAGTACAGGCCTACTCGACACACACTATGAAGCACAGTCGCATATGTGAGGAAACATTTCCTCACATGCATAGAAAATCTTCATCGTATCTGCTACCTTAGTTTTCCTTTGAGTGTGAGTACTGTTTAGCTGCTTGCATACGTGAGGACGGTATGACAAGATCAGTTTTCGAACTTAGAAACCCTGAACACCCTTTTGGGATTGATCGTCTTGTTGTCAAATTCGAGGAGGGATCATACATAGATAATCAATCAACCCTGTATGCGGTTACATACTTCCTAGAACAAGGAGAGATGACTTTGGAAGAATCCTTCACAACTAGGAGAACTCGATCAAGAGGACCCCAAGGAAGGACCTAGCACCCCTTTAGGAGAACCTCTTTTGACGAGGATCATAGCCATATTCAAAGTGTTAGAGGGCAATGTGGGCATAGAACTATTCACCTATAAGGCCATGGAAGAAGCCTTTTAGGGTTTTTTCCAATAGGCCTTACGCTAAGGTTGAGTTCCTAGTTTATGAGCTGAAAGATCAAGAAATCCGAGGCCAAGTGACATGTTTGGACTGTGATTCATAAATTATTTATCTAGTTTCGGAATACAGTAAGAAAAGCCACGTTTGGAAGGGTTCCAAAGTTCTCCTCTTGCCTAGGCCTATAATATCTTACGAAAAAACAAGTGTAAGATCCTCAAACTCTTTAGATGCACAAAAGGACAAATCAAAAGAGACCCAGTTTTGTACACAATCTAGGATTAGGAAGATTAGAGCAAGGAATTAGTCCACTTAAGAGGGAACGGCTGAGAGGACATAGAAAACATCGAGATACCAAAGAGTTTCCTTTACCTAGAGCAAGAGAACACTCTAGAACATTGAGATCTTCCTAGGTATTAACGACCATGAAGAACTACTTTGATGGCACAGGAGATCCATATCATCAAGTGGTCAAGTTCAAGCAAGTTCTTAGAGACGAGCAAGTGGCATTCTTGAATTGGAAGAATCATGACATTTTGGCCCTCTTGTTTTCCCCAATCTCTGTCTTCCTGAAAGGCTCGAACCTCTTGTGCTCCCTATGGAAGAGTTGGAATAAAGTCAAAAGCTTTATAAGAATCAATGAAGATTGGAAGTGGGCCGCTGGTATCAAATAGAATGACTTTATTTGTTTTTGGATCCATGGCATGAAGAATGTGGAATCTTGGAACATTCAAAGTGCCAAGTGGCTCTGACCAAGGACTTCTGAAAGTGGAAACATCTCTAGAAGCAAGACACCGACCAATGGGTCAACTTCAAGGATGTCGACCTTAGATTCAACATTATCTTTGAAGAATGGAACATTCTACAAAGTAGACATCTTGCCTGGGACCGATCTAAAGTCCGACTACTCATGGGACACGAGTCGCTATGTTCGCTGGGTCTCAGATGGAACAATGGTAATTGTCTAACAAAAATCCCGAATATCAAAGGAACCACTGATTTTTAGGTCAACCTCAACAAAAAGTGGTGCCTATCTTGGTCATGGCTATGATGAGAAATGAAGTTCATTGCTATTTCGCACCCTCTCATAGGAATTAAAAAGTTTGTCCTCTTATGGCAAATTCTTCACTAGGGAATCTAGCCCAACCAAATGCCAGCAAAATCTATGGGGCATCTCCCTGGTGCAAGCATTGTCACTGATCCATTGAAGATGTTAGCCAGATCTTCTTTACTTGTCCCAAATCCAACAGCCTCAAGCAGATTTTCAAAAGGAAAATTAGACTTCAGAAGCATATTAGCTAGAAATAAGCTATTACACAGTAAAAGGAGCACAAAAGAGGAGCCCCAAAATTTTGAAAATTATGGGCGTAATTTTTCTTCTTCAAATTCTTAGGAAAACCTCACAAATCCTTGAAAATGCACTAGAGGAGTCCTTCAGATGCATAAATCCCAAGCAATGTATCATAATCCTTGTAAAATAGTAGGAAATTAGGGTTTCTATAATAAAGTGTCGGTCTCTTGAGTGAAAGGATCGACCATCTTTAGGGCACATGTATATAAGTCATTTGATGACACTTTGTAAAGACTTTTTGCCATTCTGAGTAAGAGATCTTTGATTTTTAAATTTGCTTCTTCATCCTCTTGCATCTTCTTGCTTGTGAGCTTGCATGTGTGTATGTAGCTTGGAATGAGTGCATGGAAGTGTTGTCTATCCAATTCATTGCTTTTCTGAAGTGTGTAGTGTGTGTGTAAGGTGTGAGGAGGTGTGTGGTGAAACAAGGTGAGTTATGCAGCTCTAGTTTTGCCCATATCTTGAAGTAGGTTTGTCAGAATTGGACAAGAGTATTTGGATGCAGTTTGTTGAGAGCTTTGAAACAAACCTGGTATTCACCACATTCCGAGTTTGGAGCTGAGAGAAAAGACCGTTTTTTTTTTCTTACTATTGTTTCATGTATCACGACACCATTTCCACCTATGTGAGTGATGATTGTGAGTGATAATACTCATTCACATTCCATAATAGCTATCTCACTTCATTGACCATTGTGCCAGTGCATGTCTTCATACACTCGGTTAGGCTCAAGATACTTCTCGGATTGATAATTTAAATGTGTTATCCCCACTATATGCACTTGTTGGTGATAGAGGAATAGTCTGTTTTCTCACAAGTCTCTAAGTTATTTCTTAGGTACACATGTTTTTTGGTGCCGTTGTCGGGGAACTACGAGTCCAACCGAGGTACTCACATGATGGTAATAGATCTTAGGAGTTGATATGAGTTGTGAAGAGCTGAATACTCTACTTTGGTAAGTCAAATCTTTGTGCACTTATTACTTCTCACTTGGAAAGTGTGTGTAGTAAGTTAGTAGACTTAGGAAAGCAAGTGATTAGGAGTAGAGAGTAGGAAGGAGATAGGCAGAGTAGAGTAGGTAGGTATATCCACCATTCAGCCTTGAGTCAGCTTGGGGTATAATAGCTAGAAAGTCACTTGAAAAAAATCACTTGTCTTTGCAAGTATCACGGAGAGCTGACGATCAATATCCTTTCCGAGAGATCATGCATGTTGGTTGCCTTAGAGAGAAGCTAAGCAAGGGGAAAACTAAGAGATATCATCAGTGACGTGAGACCACCTAAGATTTACTGTGAAAATCAAATAAATTGTTTGAAAAACATGATCGGGGATGTTATCCATATCACCGGGTAGATATCGTGGGATCGAGTGAGATTTTACTTTCTACATGCACATAAGGAGAAAGAAGAGTGCACAAGGATCACATAGACACGAAACGTTTCAAAACATTCCTTCATTTGAGTGATTTCAGCCCAAGTATCGCGACTGCTTGAGTTCAAGTATCGTGATACTTGAATTCCCATGTATCCCTATACCTGGCAGGTATCATGAATCACCGATACTTATACTCCCCGTGTATCGTGATACCTTGGTATCATGTATCATCGGGTTGAGTATCCCGATATCCAAGTATCGTGTATCATCGGGTTGGGAATCGCGATATCCAAGTATCGTGTATCACGATTATCGTGTATCGCGATTGTCGTGTATTGTGATACTAAAACATCGTGTATTATGAATTCCCCGTGTATCGTGTATTGTGGTTGTTCAGGTATCATGTATCGTGACCAATTGTGTGTCACAATACGCAAATATTGTGTATCGTATAAACACACAGTATCATGTATTGTGCATCGTGGTAGTTGGAGTATCGTGTATCATCTAGTCAGCAAGTATCGTGTATCATCCAAACTCTGTATCTTGACCCGAGAGGTATTGTGTATCGTGAGGAGCTAAGTATTGTGTATTGTGAAAAAAAGAAGTAATTAGTTGAACATTCCAAGGAAGGAGAACCTAAATTGGACTAAGCAAACTCCTAGAATAAATACAAGCCTCAAGGACATGTAAAATTGTCTGAGGCATTCTGGATGAACCTACACTTAGCACATGTACTAGGAAGCTGACCTAGTCTCGTATCATCAGGAGGGAGTGTAAAATTACATGGTGCCAATTCCTAGTATTCTAACACTTCTAGTGAATCAGATGAAGAAGCTAGGATGGTTTCGGAGGACATGCATAGTTTAGTACCTTTGATAGGATTTATGTCCATTATTGAAGAATAATATAGGACCTCTCTACAGTATGTGAGCACCAATCAACATGACCTACCAATTTAAATAGATGGACTAAATAGGATTGTAGCACGAATGAAGAAAGCAAATGAATCTGAGATAGTTCCTCAACCCCCAATGAAATATGAAGGAGTGTTCTATATGGATAAAAGAGGAATATTTTACGTAGTGACCGACTTCCCGAAAAGTATAAGTAGTGAACAACAGGAAAGTGGGAATGTGGATCACACTAATGGGGAAGGGACTGAAGGTAGGGTTCTACATCCCGAGGCAAGTTTAAAGTAACTAGCGTACGGAGAGGTGATAAAATTCCTCAGGATGACGCATTGATTGATGTGTACATGGTAGCTAGGATGGAGAAATTATTACAAGCATCTTCATCTTTGTGGGAAGAAAGTAGTAACCCACTCACCATCTATGAGCTACAAGATCTGGAGGATCTCTCTAGAATCACCTATATCTTGACATGAATATGAGGAAGTATTAGCCCATCTCAGATTTAGAAAGATCTTGATTAAGATATCAAGGTATTCCAGTGTTTCCCCCTAGTGACTCAAGAACTACTTCCCAAAATCCTCAAGGAACGTACCAAAGCTATGCTTATTAGAACTCGGGGCAGGATCAACAACAAAACATTCCTACAATGACCAATGTTCAGTTTTACACACTAGGAGCCAACCCTAACTATCAACCCCCAACCAATGGAGAACCTAGAAATAGAAATCCTATGCTTGAGAGACCACCATTAGGTAGGGCAGTTGGAATTCAGGTGAGACATCCAGCCATTCATTTGATGCCCAAAAAACCAGAACGGGGTGGAAGATTATGACCAATTCAAGTGGGCAAGTGTATGAGAAGCCACTATGATGGGTCCGGCAAACCCTATAATCACATAGTTGAATTCAAGCAAGTGATTCTTCTTGAACAAGTGGAAGGTTTTATGATTCAATATGAGGCATTTGGGCTGACCCTTATGGACCGCTTTGGCTTGGTTCCAACCACTTGAACCCAATCATTTCTTAAATACGGAACAAGTATTTTAGGAAATGATTAAAGAATTAACAAAGATGGGCATAACGAATAACTCTTCATCATTGATCCATAGTTTCAAAGAGTCCCCTATAGAGTCAGTGCGACTGCCGGCTCCGAGATTTAAGCAATATGTGGAGAGATGCCCCACAAAAGAAAGGCCTACTCAACAGAAAATGATTTCACTACTCTTAGAAGGACTAGCCAATGGAACCCTAACAAGATTAACCACACCACTCAAGTGAACATAGTAGAAGTGGTGAACCCTCTGGAAGTGACAAAGAGTATACAGTTCCATTGAAGGCAATTACCAGAGTAAGAGCTAAAGAAGGTCTAGAAGAGGTAGACTCAATTAGACATGAAACCAACAAACCAAAAACTCTAGTACCTCAAGAAGTGGTAGATTTAGAAGAGTCAGAAGAAAATTCAAAGATAAAACACACTCAAAGATGGAAAGCTCCACGAGAGAAGCTAAGAAGCAAGTGGACCCAAAAGAAGGAGGAAGAGAAGACCAAAGAGGAGGAAAATCACACTACAACCCCGCACTCAGAAAGGATTTTATTATCGTAGAGAAAGAGCAATGTAAACAACAAGCTGAGTCTATGCTAGCTAATCCCATGCGTGAAGATCTAGCCATGTGGATAAATGCATATCGGTTGATTAAAGTGTAGAGAGGAACCTAGGAATGATGAATCATGAAATGAATTGTGAGGAAGGCTCGGAGGAAGTGGAAAGCATGAACACACTATTGAACTACATGGGAGAATATGAGTAGAATTCTGAACTTTACCATTCCCAAACTATAAGAGCGAAAGGGAAAGAAAAATCTAGCAATACATCACCCTTAGCATGGAAGTTAAAGGAGAATAAAGTGCAGTGTTCGATAACCTTGGAAGAGTTACTAAAAATCAAACCACAAGTATGGACTAGATTGGCCAAGCAACTCATGCAAAGGGAAGTAAAAGCAGTCAACAAGGAGGCCAACAAAGATACACATACAATTCAAATTCCTGCAGATAAAGTGGGAGATTTCAGTGAAGGAGATGAAGGTAATACATGTCTATCCATCACTTTCCAAGGCAACACCACAAAGGCAATCCTAGACACGGGAGTCGGAGTAGGAATAGCCACAAAAGAAATATGGGAGAAGTGGGGAAAACTAGTATTACGACCCACGAGAATAAAATTTGGTCACACCAAAAAATCCCTGGTATTGCTAGAAAATGTAGTGCTTACAACATGTGGAGTAAATCTTCAGCACAAATTAGCCATTTGTCAATTTGAGAGGACATATGGACCCGAGAGCTCACATCAACCACTTAGAAGGTCTTCAAGGGAGAAGAAGAAACCAGAGAGGTTTGGTTATGATACTTCTTTGGTCACCAAGCACTCAATCTACATTGCAAAGGATTCAACCAATGAAGAACCTACCACATTCGAAGAAGCACAAAGCAAGAAAGCTTGGAGAGATGCAATGGATGAAGAAATGGAAGCCTTGAAGAAGAATGACACTTGGGAGCTTGTACCGAACAAGCCATCTATGAAGGTAATTGGATCTCGATGGATATACAAAATCAAGAGGAATCCAGATGGAAGTATAAATAGACACAAAGCAAGGTTAGTTGCTAAAGGGTTTGCTCAAACCCATGGTATCGATTATGAGGAGACTTTCTCTCCTGTTGCAAAAATGCCTACAATTAGGGTTCTCATTAGTCTTGCTACATCTAGAAATTGGAATCTCTATCAACTTGATGTAAAGAATGCTTTCTTGAATGGATGGATTTCTGAGGAAGTGTATATGGCACAACCTCCTGGATATGAGGATGCACATCATCCTAACTATGTATGCAAACTAAAGAAAGCTTTGTATGGATTGAAGCAAGCTTCAAGAGCTTGGAATTTCAGATTGGTGACTTATTTGTAGGACCAAGGATTCAGATATGCAATGTGCCGACATGTTGACTAAAGCTCTTGATGGTACAAAGTTAAGTAGGTTCAAGTTGATGATTGGTTTGCAGGAAATCAAGGACAATTGAAGATTTATTTGGAGGCCAAGCATGTTAAGCTTGAGGGGGAGCTGTTGGTGCATTTTACCCAAGCCTACATGCTTGATATGCTTGATATTATCCTCATTTGTAAGTCACATGTGTAGTCATGGGAACACCTCTTGTAAAAGAGTATATTTTATCTCTTGTAAATGGAAAAAGAAAAAAGGAAAAGGATGGCTTACCTCATCCATGATGTAAAACCAAAGTCGTGGCTCTAGCTACCTAAAACCACAAATTTCTGAGCTGAGGGAATATCTCCTAACTTTGGGGATCACTTTTAGGTGGATCCATTTGAATTCGAATTCAAAACTCCCTCCAAGAATAGCTATAAAAAGAGCAAGAAGGAAGAGGCGATTAGCAAGAAGGAAGAGGCGATTAGCAAGCCTTGTACGTGACCACTTCATGTCATTTTGTAGATATTGAAGAGCTTACTCCATAGCTCTATCATTCTACTCCCATTGTGCAAATATTCATTGCCAATGTGGTTGTAATCATATGTGAATCTATACATTTATCATCATCTACTTCTCTGTTTTGTTCTCTGCTATACTCACTCATAGCAGTAACTTCAGAAGGTCATATCTCGAGTCCTACTCAACGCTTTTCAGTGTTTTAATGTGCGTTGGATAGCTCTTACTATCTACTTTTTTGCATATAAATTTTCAAGGTCATTTGAGTTACAGTTTGTGAGATATGTGCATTTTACAGCTCATTGGTCTATCTCTCTAGAGTCCCGAGAATGGTGGGCATGTTACAAAAATTGATGAAACTTGTTCTCAATGCTCAGTCCATCATTTGAAGTGTTTTAACTTGGATTGGGAAGCTTGCGAAGTCTATTTGCTATGCCCAAAGGGAATTTATCTAATTCCTACCAGGTTAAGAGCACTGTTCATTTTTTCCAGCAGGTGTATGTCCAAAAATAGCAAGTTTTGGGAGCTAGTCATTTCGCAACTAGTCTGTCTTGACTTAAACTTTTGGGATACATGTTCCAAAGTACTTGGCTGATATTTTGGTGGATTTAGGAAGCTCAAAGGGTCTAGTAATCAACTCTGAAGTCTCAGTTGGCTGGTGTGAATCTCGTTGTAGCGACACCAACTCATCTTTGGATTGCATCCACCATCTCTCTTCACAGTGGTATCAAAGCATAGTCAAGCAACATGGGAGATGGATTTCCATCAAGAATTGACAAATTGGATCGAAACAACTACCCGGCATGGTCTCTAAGGATGGAGGCTTACCTTTAAGGGAGGAATCTATATGGATTCATATCCGGAGATGAAGCAATGCCAACCATGAGGAACAAAGGGCAACCATCACATGAAGAAGTGGAAGGACTTTCAAATTGGTGTTCGAAGGATGCACTTGCAAGGTCCTATATTCTAAACTCAATCTCTGATTTCCTTTTACCTCATGTCATGGGATGCAAGACATCAAGAGAGACCTGGAATGCACTTGCTTCTTTCTTCTCTTCCAACACTCGAGCAAGGAAGAACCAATTGTGGATGGAGTTCACAACAATGAAGAAAAGTCCAAAGCAAAATGTGACTGATTATGTCACAAAGATGAAGGATATTTCCAACCAACTTGGAAGCATTGGAGAGGTAATTGAAGAGGAGCAAATCATTAGACAAATCATAAATGGAATCAAAGCAGACGACAAGTGGGAGTCATTCACAACAGCCATGGATTTATACATGGATATGCATGTACCCGACCTCAACACACTCATGGGCCAACTCTTCACTCATGAAGCAAAGATTAGAAAAGGTGGTGAGTCCTCAAGAGGTAATCAAACTTCTGCCTTATATTCTGATAAAGCTAAGGTCAAGGACAAGTCAAAGAATATGAAGAATGAAAATGAAGGTAGCTCTTTCCAAGCAAACTTTGCAGGTAGAGGAAGAGGTAGAGGAAGAGGCAGAGGTGGAAAGCAAGGCAGGGGGAGATTCCAATCATCTCAACCTTGCAATATATGTGGCTTATCTAATCATACTACTGAAGAATGTTTTAGGAACCCAAGGAACTCAAGAGGAAGAGGATTCAGTAGAGGTGGCTATGGATCAAATAGAGGCAGATACAATGGAGGCTACAACAACAACAACTACTACAACAACAATTACAACAATAACAACTATCAAAGTGGCCATAGAGGAAGGAGAGACTACAATAACTATGCAGAGGACCAAAGTCAAGAAGACTCATTATTGATTATGAATCTATCAGTGAAGAAGGGTAAGGATGATGATCACATATTTTACATTGATTCGGGATGCTCAAACCATGTAGCAGGAAATGTGGCTTTACTTTCTGATTTGGAAGATCCTCATAACAAGCATGAAGTGCAGACAGGAGATGACACAAAGCACTCAGTGGAAAAGATAGGTAATGTGAAGACATCAGATGGGAATATGAACCTCTTAAGCAAAGTCTTGTATGTCCCTACAATTACCAAAAATTTAATAAGTGTTGGACAGATTGTTGAAAAAGGATTCAGGTTAGATTCAATCGATTTGGAGCATATGTTGAAGACCCAAGGCAAGGCTTTAGAAGGATTGCCAAAGGAGAAAAGACAGGAAGGCTTTTCACTTTTGAAGTGGAAGATACAAAGAACATAGCTTTGTTTAGCTATGGATCTCAAACTCTAACAGAGTTGGAGATATGGCACAAAAGGCTTGCTCACATTGGTGAGAGGACACTCAAACAGATTTGCAGGGACCAAAGTGTACTTGGTTTGCCTAATATCACAAGGCAACACATGATTTATAAGTGTGAAGCTTGTCAAGTTGGCAAGGCTCATAGACAACCTTTCAATAAGAAAGGATATATGTATCAAAATCCTTTAGATCTAGTGCACACGGATGTGTGGGGTCCAAGTAAGGAGCCATCTATATCAGGCTCAAGATATTATGTGTCTTTCATAGATGATTGTAGCAGGTGGACCATTCTATTTTTCATGAAGCACAAGGATGAAGTGTTTAATTGCTTTAAGAAGGATATTTCTCTTGTTGAAAACCAAACAAGTAGGACTTTGAAAAGACTCAGATCAGATGGTGGAGGAGAATACTTCTCTTCTCAATTTGATGCCTTCTTGCATGAAAGAGGCATTAAAAGGGAAGTCACTACAAGGTATACACCCGAACTCAATGGTGTAGCAGACAGGAGGAACATAGCTATTGTCGAAGCTGCAAGGTCCATGATCAACGAAAAGGCATTGCCAAACTACCTATGGGCAGAGGTTGTGTCTACAGCCACATATCTCATAAATAGACTTCCATCTAAGTCACTAGATGGAACCACTCCATATGAAGTGTGAATCTTCTAGCTCCATTATCATTCTATTTAGTTCTCTACCATCATGGCATCAAAGGTCTCAGGCACATATGGTGGATCAGGTTCTAGTGCTAGTGTTCCGAGGAGGAGTTATAAGTTGTAGGGTAAATACCATTTTGAGATCCGGAAATTTGATGGCACAAACTTTGCTCTATGGAAGAATCAGATTAAAGGACGCAATGGAAGCTAGTAAATGGGATTTCAAAGAAGCATGCTGACATGGATGAAGATGATTGGGATGAGTTAGATGAAATGGCTAGGTCTACCATTTGCTTGCACCTGGCAGATAATGTTTACTTTACAATATTAGATTGTGAAAGTATAGAGGAGCTTTGGAAGGAGTTATGCAATACATATGAAAAAGAGACGGAATCAAATAAAGTGTATATGATGAGAAAATTATGTGACCTTCGTATGAAGGACACAAATAGCGTTGCTACTCATCTAAATGAGTTTGATGCTATACTCTCCCAGTTACAGGCTCAAAAACGGATATGGATAATGAAATGAAAGCAGTATTGTTCTTATGCACCCTGCCATCATCATGGGATACGTTTTGCATAGATATTAGCAATAGTGCACTTGGTGGTAAACTCGTCTATGATGACATATGTGAAGCACTCATGAGTGAGGAGATTCACAGAAAATCTATGGTTGGCACTTAGAGTGGAGATGCATATAATGTTTGTGATTCTTACCAAGGAAAGAATCAGCAACATGGTAGGAGCAAGAACAAGGAAAAGAATGGTCAACGGAATAAGAGTAGAAGTAAATCAAGGAAGAGGAATATCGAATGCCATTATTGTCATAAGAAAGGACATATGAAGAAAGACTGTTATGCATTAAAGAATGCCAAAAGGTAAAGGACAGAATGTTGATGGGCATGTTAAATAGTTACCTGATCCATCTACTTTGACTGTGAAGATTGAACAAATTAATGCTATTTCTGATGATGTTGATGTGTTGACACTTGATAGTACTATGCAAACTGAGGTGCTTATGGCTGATTCTCTTTCCCACATGTGGCTGCTAGATTCGGGTGCTTCTATCCATCTGACACCACACAGAGAATGGTTCTCTAATTATGCAGCAAAGTCTCTTGGTACCGTGAGACTTGTTGACTCTTACTAATGTGATGTTGTGGGGATTGGAGATGTGATTGTGCAGTTCATTGATGGTTCAAAATTCACTATGCATAATGTACGCCATGTACTTAAGTTATCACGCAGTTTGATGTTAGTTGGTCAACTTGATGACCTTGGTTACAAGGTGGTCTTCTATGCTTAGTCCTTCCGCATATCAAAGGCTATGGTTATTGCAAAAGCAAGCAAAGTTGGTTCACTTTATCCTTTATTTGTATCACAAAAGGAACACTTGTTAGTTGTTACTGAAAAGCCTATGGCTTGTATTTGGCATGGTCATTTGGGCCATATATGTTGTAGTCGAATGGAAAATCTTTTTTGTTTTGGCTACTTACCTGTGTTATCTTTCTCTGATTTTTCATTTTGTGAGCATTGCCAATATGGAAAGCAAACTAGAAATGTGCATAGAACGTACATTGACTCTTCAATTCAGCCTTTAGATCTCGTTCATACAAATGTGTGTGGTCCTATGCCCACTAGATCCTTAGGTGTTTCTCTTTATTTTGTCACTTTCATAGATGATGCTACTAGAAAAGTTTGAGTATACCCTACCAAATAGAAGGATGAGGTATTCCCTACTTTCAGAAAATGGATTGCTTCAGTTGAGACTGAAAAAGGAACTAAGCTTAAGGCTTTACATTCAGATAATGGGGGTGAGTATACCTCACATGAATTCAGCCTTTTTTGTCAGTCTAGAGGGATTCGTAGAGAGTTTATAGCTCCTTATACCCCAGTACAGAATGGTGTAGCTAAGAGGATGAATAGAACTATCAAGATAGAGTATTCTCTATGTTGCATCATGCAAACCTCTCACAAGGATTTTGGGCAAAAGTAGTATTGACTGCAGTTCATGTGATTAACCTTTCACCTAGTACTACCAAAGGTCTGAAAGTGGCTCAAGAGTTGTGGACAGGGAAGCCACCATATTATGATCATCTTCGAGTTTCTAGGTGTGAATCATATGTTCATATACCCAAGAATCATAAACAAAAGTTGGACCATAAGTCAAGGAAATGCATTTTCCATGGATGTGGTCGAGAAGGACAATTTGGATATCCCTTATGGGATCCTAAAACATGGACAGTGATCAGAAGTAGTGGTTTCATTTTCAATGAGTCTAAGATGCATAAACATCCCATTAAGGAGGTTGAATTGAGAAGAGTGGTGTTTGAGGATACTAGTGCTCCGTTTAGCATGCATAAAAATGCTACACATAGGGATGTTCAAGAGAATTTCCATTTAGATTAGTCTGCGCACGTTCCTGTTCAGCAACCATTGAGATGTTCTACACGTGTCTCACATCCACCTGATAAATATGTTCCAGGTTTAGATCATGTTATGCTAACAGATGCCAGTGATGTTTCTTGCCACAAAGAGGCTATGCAAAAAGAGGATCATGTCAAGTGGGAGTGTGCCATGAAGAGTGAGTTGTATTCTATTCACAAGAATGGTACTTGGGATTTAATAACTTTGCCAAAGGGCAGGAAAGCTTTACCATGTAAATGGGTATATAAGCTGAAATTCACATCAGATAGTGCTTCTCCAAAGTATAAAGCACGACTTATTGCAAAGGGTTTTAAGCAACAACATGGGGTTGATTTTGAGGAAATCTCCTCTCTAGTGGTCAAGATGACCACTTTGTGCACGTTGCTTGGATTTGTTGGAATGGAGGACTTAGAGCTAGTCCAAATGGATGTGAAAATGGCTTTCTTGCATGGAGATCTTACAGATGAGATCTATATGGAAAAACCAGAGGGTTATGTAGTTCCTCGCAAGGAAAGTCTAGTTTGTAAGCTCAAGAAGAGCTTGTATGGACTTAAACCATCTCCTAGACAATTATACCAAAAGTTTGATGCTTTCATGAAGTCCCAAGGCTATTCTTTAAGCAATGAGGATCATTGTCTCTACACAAAGAGATGCTCAAATGGCAGCTTGATATGCTTGATACTTTATGTTGAGGATATCTTGATTGCTGGGAAGTCCTCCTATGACTTGTCAATTCTCAAAAGGAACTTGAGTCAGACGTTTGATATGAGGGATTTTGGGGTATCCAAACATATTCTTGGCATGTGCATTACTCATGATAGGAGTAAATGATGCATATACTTGTCTCAAAGTGAGTACATATCCAAAGTACTTCAAAGTTCAATATGCAGGGTCAAAAGGCATTGAGTACACCTTTACCCACATATGTGAAATTGAGCAAGGATGATTTCCCCCAATCAGATGAGGAGAAGGTATTCATGACCAAAATTCCCTATCAGTCTGCCGTTGGTAGTCTCATGTATGTTATGGTAGCTACGAGACCAAACATTGCATTTGTAGTGGGAGTTGTGAGCAGATATATGTCTAATCCTGGCAAGAAACATTGGGAAACGATCAAGATGATTTTGAGATATCTGAGTGGCACTAAGGACATGTGTCTATGCTTAGGTAGAGGGGAAGCATCCATTATTGGTTACACAGATTCTATCTATGCTGGTTGTGTAGACAATCGTAAGTCTACATTAGGGTACATTTTTCATTTTGGTGGAGGTGCTATCTCTTGGAGATCTCGTGTTCAAGAATGTACAACTGTTTCCACCACAAAAGCAAAGTATATTGTAGCAAGTGAGGCATGTAAGGTAGCACTGTGGCTTTCTCGTCTTTCTTGTGATATGGGCTTATCTTTGCATGTACTATATTTGCTAA
>CM035441.1:129021818-129025021 GCA_020310875.1 Ceratopteris richardii | reverse complement strand
TATCTATCTATCTATCTATCTATCTATCTATCTATCTATCTATCTATCTATCTATCTATCTATCTATCTATCTATCTATCTATCTATCTATCTATCTATCTATCTATCTATCTATCTATCTATCTATCTATCTATCTATCTATCTATCTATCTATCTATCTATCTATCTATCTATCTATCTATCTATCTATCTATCTATCTATCTATCTATCTATCTATCTATCTATCTATCTATCTATCTATCTATCTATCTATCTATCTATCTATCTATCTATCTATCTATCTATCTATCTATCTATCTATCTATCTATCTATCTATCTATCTATCTATCTATCTATCTATCTATCTATCTATCTATCTATCTATCTATCTATCTATCTATCTATCTATCTATCTATCTATCTATCTATCTATCTATCTATCTATCTATCTATCTATCTATCTATCTATCTATCTATCTATCTATCTATCTATCTATCTATCTATCTATCTATCTATCTATCTATCTATCTATCTATCTATCTATCTATCTATCTATCTATCTATCTATCTATCTATCTATCTATCTATCTATCTATCTATCTATCTATCTATCTATCTATCTATCTATCTATCTATCTATCTATCTATCTATCTATCTATCTATCTATCTATCTATCTATCTATCTATCTATCTATCTATCTATCTATCTATCTATCTATCTATCTATCTATCTATCTATCTATCTATCTATCTATCTATCTATCTATCTATCTATCTATCTATCTATCTATCTATCTATCTATCTATCTATCTATCTATCTATCTATCTATCTATCTATCTATCTATCTATCTATCTATCTATCTATCTATCTATCTATCTATCTATCTATCTATCTATCTATCTATCTATCTATCTATCTATCTATCTATCTATCTATCTATCTATCTATCTATCTATCTATCTATCTATCTATCTATCTATCTATCTATCTATCTATCTATCTATCTATCTATCTATCTATCTATCTATCTATCTATCTATCTATCTATCTATCTATCTATCTATCTATCTATCTATCTATCTATCTATCTATCTATCTATCTATCTATCTATCTATCTATCTATCTATCTATCTATCTATCTATCTATCTATCTATCTATCTATCTATCTATCTATCTATCTATCTATCTATCTATCTATCTATCTATCTATCTATCTATCTATCTATCTATCTATCTATCTATCTATCTATCTATCTATCTATCTATCTATCTATCTATCTATCTATCTATCTATCTATCTATCTATCTATCTATCTATCTATCTATCTATCTATCTATCTATCTATCTATCTATCTATCTATCTATCTATCTATCTATCTATCTATCTATCTATCTATCTATCTATCTATCTATCTATCTATCTATCTATCTATCTATCTATCTATCTATCTATCTATCTATCTATCTATCTATCTATCTATCTATCTATCTATCTATCTATCTATCTATCTATCTATCTATCTATCTATCTATCTATCTATCTATCTATCTATCTATCTATCTATCTATCTATCTATCTATCTATCTATCTATCTATCTATCTATCTATCTATCTATCTATCTATCTATCTATCTATCTATCTATCTATCTATCTATCTATCTATCTATCTATCTATCTATCTATCTATCTATCTATCTATCTATCTATCTATCTATCTATCTATCTATCTATCTATCTATCTATCTATCTATCTATCTATCTATCTATCTATCTATCTATCTATCTATCTATCTATCTATCTATCTATCTATCTATCTATCTATCTATCTATCTATCTATCTATCTATCTATCTATCTATCTATCTATCTATCTATCTATCTATCTATCTATCTATCTATCTATCTATCTATCTATCTATCTATCTATCTATCTATCTATCTATCTATCTATCTATCTATCTATCTATCTATCTATCTATCTATCTATCTATCTATCTATCTATCTATCTATCTATCTATCTATCTATCTATCTATCTATCTATCTATCTATCTATCTATCTATCTATCTATCTATCTATCTATCTATCTATCTATCTATCTATCTATCTATCTATCTATCTATCTATCTATCTATCTATCTATCTATCTATCTATCTATCTATCTATCTATCTATCTATCTATCTATCTATCTATCTATCTATCTATCTATCTATCTATCTATCTATCTATCTATCTATCTATCTATCTATCTATCTATCTATCTATCTATCTATCTATCTATCTATCTATCTATCTATCTATCTATCTATCTATCTATCTATCTATCTATCTATCTATCTATCTATCTATCTATCTATCTATCTATCTATCTATCTATCTATCTATCTATCTATCTATCTATCTATCTATCTATCTATCTATCTATCTATCTATCTATCTATCTATCTATCTATCTATCTATCTATCTATCTATCTATCTATCTATCTATCTATCTATCTATCTATCTATCTATCTATCTATCTATCTATCTATCTATCTATCTATCTATCTATCTATCTATCTATCTATCTATCTATCTTATCTATCTATCTATCTATCTATCTATCTACTATCTATCTATCTATCTATCTATCTATCTATCTATCTATCTATCTATCTATCTATCTATCTATCTATCTATCTATCTATCTATCTATCTATCTATCTATCTATCTATCTATCTATCTATCTATCTATCTATCTATCTATCTATCTATCTATCTATCTATCTATCTATCTATCTATCTATCTATCTATCTATCTATCTATCTATCTATCTATCTATCTATCTATCTATCTATCTATCTATCTATCTATCTATCTATCTATCTATCTATCTATCTATCTATCTATCTATCTATCTATCTATCTATCTATCTATCTATCTATCTATCTATCTATCTATCTATCTATCTATCTATCTATCTATCTATCTATCTATCTATCTATCTATCTATCTATCTATCTATCTATCTATCTATCTATCTATCTATCTATCTATCTATCTATCTATCTATCTATCTATCTATCTATCTATCTATCTATCTATCTATCTATCTATCTATCTATCTATCTATCTATCTATCTATCTATCTATCTATCTATCTATCTATCTATCTATCTATCTATCTATCTATCTATCTATCTATCTATCTATCTATCTATCTAT
>CM035441.1:128941818-128991818 GCA_020310875.1 Ceratopteris richardii | reverse complement strand
TAATAAGATAGGTGGCAGTAGATACACTCTCTGCCCAAAGATAATTTGGCAACTTCTTTTCATTAAGCATAGACCTAGCTGTTTCTACAATAAGTCTATTCCTTCTTTCAGCTACCCCATTTTGCTCAGGTGAGTACCTTGTAGTTATCTCCCTTTTGATGCCTCTTTCCTGCAAGAAGTCTTCAAACTCATTGGAGAAGTACTCTCCTCCTCCATCTGACCTTAGCCTTTTCAAGCTTCTTCCTGTTTGATTTTCAACAAGTGCAAGATACCTCTTGAAACAATTAAACACTTCATCTTTATGCTTCATAAAGTATAAGATAGTCCACCTGCTATAGTCATCAATGAAGGACACATAATACCTTGAACCTGAAATGGAAGGGTCCTTGCTAGGTCCCCAAACATCTGTGTGTACCAAGTCTAGGTAGTCTTTATGCATGAAACCTTTCTTTGAATAGGGCAACCTGTGAGACTTACCAAACTGACATGCTCCACACTTATAAATCATGTATTGCTTGGATACATTAGGTATCCCAAGCACACATTGATCCCTGCACATTTGCTTTAGGGTTCTTTCACCTATGTGACCTAACCGCTTGTGCCATATTTCTAACTCTGAAAGTGTTTGATCCTTGTAATTATATAAAGCAATGTTCTTGGTGTCTTCTAGCTCAAAAGTAAACAATCTACCTGATTTCTCCCCCTTGGCTATCCTTCTGAATCCATGTCTTGGGTCCTCCACATATGCTCCATGTTGAGTGAACCTGACCTGCAACCCTTTCTCCACAATCTGACCAACACTCATTAGATTCTTGGTGATGGTTGGTACATAGAGTACCCTGCTCAATAGGTTCTGGTTACCATCACATGTCTTTACATTTCCAATCTTAACAATAGAATGTTTAGTATCATCACATGTTTGTACCTGATGTTTGCCCTTGGGCTCTTCCAAATCAGAGAGTAGTGCCACATTGCCAGCTACATGGTTAGAACATCCTGAGTCAATATAAAATAAATGATCATCATTTGTACCTGCCTTGAGGTCATATTCATGATCAATAGGGAGTCATCTTGCTCCTCTGTGTAGTTGTTGTAATCCCTTCTATTTCTGAATCCACCTTGGTAGTTACCATTGTGGTTGTGGTTGTAATTGTTGTTGTACTGATTGTTGTACCCATTGTAGCCTTGGTGTTGGTTGAACCTGCCTCTCCCTTGAGAGTATCCACCTCTTGAGTAGCCTCTTCCTCTCTGATTCTTGTAGTTCTTGTAGCATTCATCTGTGGTATGATTGGACAATCCACAAATGTTGCATGGTGATGAGTTGTAAGGTCTCCCCCTACCTGACTTACCTCCTTTGCCTCTTCCTCTTGAGGATCTACCTCTCCCTGCATAGTTTGCTTGGGAGGTAGAACCTTCTTCATCAACCTTCTTACTTTTACCTTTATCTTTAACCTTTTTATCAGTATATAGAGCAGAGGGGTTGTTACCTTTTGATTGATCTCCTGCCTTTGTAAACTTTTCTTCATGTG
Organism: Ceratopteris richardii; assembly: GCA_020310875.1. Taxonomy (NCBI): domain Eukaryota; kingdom Viridiplantae; phylum Streptophyta; class Polypodiopsida; order Polypodiales; family Pteridaceae; genus Ceratopteris; species Ceratopteris richardii. The sequence goes on along the minus strand of CM035441.1, from coordinate 128,990,289 downwards.
TGAATAGTTGGCCCATGAGTGTTGTGAGATCTGGGGTATGCATGTCCATGTAGAGGTCCATTGCAGTGGTGAAGCTTTCCCACTTATCATCTGCCTTGAGTCCATTTGTTACTTGCCTGACTATTTGCTCCTCTTCAATCTCCTCTCCAATGCTTGCTAATTGGTCTGCCACATCTTTAATCTTGGTCACATACTCTAAGACTGATTGCTTGGGCTGCTTCCTAAGGGTTGTGAATTCAATCCACAGTTGATTCTTCCTCGCCCTTGTGTTGGAAGAGAAATATGTTGACAAGGTTTCCCAAGTCTCTTGGGAAGTTTTACAGTTCCTCATATGAGGTAAAAGGAAGTCAGATATAGAGTTAAGAAGGTAAGACCTTGCCAAAGCATCTTTTGCACACCATTGGTTGAGTCTCTCTTGTTCATCCTTGGTGGGTAGTCCTCTAGCTTTGAATGAGGGCAATTCCTCATCTCCTGATATGACTCCAAATAAGCTTCTTCCTTGTAGATATGTCTTCATCCTTAGAGACCAAGCTTGGTAATTGTTCCTATCCAATTTGTCAATGAATGAAGGAAAACCATCTCCCATGTTTACCTTATTTGCTCTGATACCACTGTTGGGAGAGATGGTTGGATGCACTCAAGAGATTGAGTTGAAGCTTCTAGACCTGCTTTGCCCCAGCCCTCTTTGACTCCAGATATGCTTAGTACTCTTGCTTAGCTTCCAAATGATACCAAGAAAGCATATATGTATTTTGCAAATGATATGTGTAATGATCAAATCAAAACAGATAACTTGGCACTTCAAAAATCAAGGGAAAACTTGCTATTTTTGTAGTGACACCTGCTCAGACTTTCACTCAGTGTGACCAGCACACTAACAATTGATCAAATTCCTTCTGGACATATTAAATTAGCTTAACAAGCTACCATTTGCAAGTAGAATGAGAAGAAATGACAAACTATACTCTGAGAAAAGAGTTTAGCAAAATTATATGTACCCCCGATATTTTAGGAATTCTGCAGACTAATACCAGTGACGACTTCGAGTGAGGTTTCTCCGAGATGGCTGATCCTTTGACCTTGAAATTTTGTAGGCATGTATTATGCTTGGAGCTGGTTCCAATGTGCTTTGAATCACTTGATTTGGTTCAGTAGATCTTGAGATATGACCTGTTGAAGTTGACAGACTTGGAGATGATGACTCAGAGAAAACAGAGATAGTGAATGTGTATACTCTATTGATTGATGTAGTTTTACAATCTCATTAGCATGAAAAGCATAGCTAATTGAGGTATTGTGGTGTAGGCTATGAAGTAGCACTAACACACACAGAGTTACAATGGTAAATGCCTCGGGGAGTGAGCTCAATTGGACTCGCTAACCCGCCACTTTTTACATTGACTTTTATAGAAGTTGAGTTGAGATTTGAATTTGAATTCAAGTTCAAATCTCCTATAATCACTCCTCTAAAAGTAGGGAGATATTCTCTCTACTAAACCATCCACTTTTCCACGAATCCAATCAAGTAGGTAAGTGATTAAAGTGATTACATGTAAATGCCAAGTCATATAGACTTTTACAATGAGTAAAATGTAATAACACATAGGCAAGTGTTCCTATGGTTCTTGCTACATGTAGTGATATCCTTCAAGGGTTCCAAGCCAAAGGTGAAGGCTTGATTTGCACCAACAAGATAGATAGATAGATATATAGATAGATAGATAGATAGATAGATAGATAGATAGATAGATAGATAGATAGATAGATAGATAGATAGATAGATAGATAGATAGATAGATGGATGGATAGATAGATAGATAGATAGATAGATAGATAGATAGATAGATAGATAGATAGATAGATAGATAGATAGATAGATAGATAGATAGATGGATGGATAGATATATAGACACTACAACAGATCAGCCGTATAGTGAGGGTTTTACCGAGGAAATTGAACGGGTGCATTTTTGCCCCGACATTAATGTAGGTGTCGATATGCACGTCAGAATTAAAAGAGCATAATTAAAATGACGAATATAGCGATGCCTATGCTGGGTGTACCATCATGTATACTAATAGCCGCTGGGTGTACTGACACATATTCCGATGACCCTGGTGGGAGTACCGTCGCTTAAACCGATGACCATGTTTGCAAAACATTTTTTGGGCAGAGTGTTTGTCTTTTGCTACATCAACATTACCATGATGTTGTTTAGCAACAGACAATGCACTCTACCCAAAGACAACTGAGTAGATGTGATGTGTACTCTAATGGCAACCGAAATATTATTTCATAAAGCAAAATATTATTGGACACAAAAGACATAATCAGAATGAACCATGAACCATGTACAAAAAAAGTTATATATTTCATAAATGAAGCATGTACAAGAGTGTGGCAAATCAATATCATATATGAGGCTTTTACAAAATGTGGCAAAGCATTGCCATATAAGAATCAAATACAAAATTTTGGTGCACCACTACCATACACATGCAGAGAATGTTCCATATCAATAGTCCTGCAACAAAGAACATTGATGAAAGAGATAAATTCACATGAGATTTACAAACAATAAATAAAAACCAAGTTTATAAATTCACCATCTCATCGCAAATGCTCCCATGAAATGACCGCACCGTGTCCCTCCAAGTCCTCCAATAGTTGTTGGAGATAGACGTCTGTGGAAGCACGCGAACAGCACAAGGAAGAAGAAGAAGCTTGGAGCACAAACACACAATACTGAATGTATTACTAGAGAATGTACAAAGATAAGTAGCCCATTAGGGCAATAGGCGTATATACAAGCCGGGGGAAAAAACCTCCTAAAGAGAGAAAAAAGTGCCCCGGCAGTCCTAGAGTGTTCACACACATCACTACCTAAATATATCAACAAATCCCCCCTGGGAGTGATGCGGTGAACAAGGAGCTGGCACTCATGTATAAGGAAGTGCCAAGCTATGTGGAAATCACTCCACAAAAGGAAGTAAGCCCAAAGCTTTGTGGAAAGCTTCAAACTTCTCCCTAGGCAGAGCCTTCGTGAAAAGGTCTGCAATGTTCTCCTGCGTGGGCACATATGCCAAGCTGATCTCCCCAGCAGAGAGCGTCTCCCTGACATAGTGATAATGCACCTCAATGTGCTTAGTGCGAGCATGGAACATAGGGTTCCTCGCAACTGCCAATGCGCTCTGACTGTCAGTGAAGATGGTGGTGGCAGAAGACTAGCCAACACCCAAATCAGCCATAAGGCATCTGAGCCACACACACTCAACAGTCGCTGTGAAAGCTGCCCTATACTCAGCCTCACAACTGGAAGTGGCCACAGTAGGCTGCTTCTTGCTCAACCAAGATATACATGAGCTACCAAGCATGAAGCAAAAACCACTGGTGGACACACGAGTGTCATAGCAACCAGCCCAATCTGAGTCAGAAAAAGCATGCAAATCTGGCGGTAGTGATCCCCCCTTGGGATAAAACAACCCAAGTATTCGAGTACCAACTCAAGTAGCAAAAGATGCGCTTAACCGCTTTCCAATGCGTGACTCCTGGGCAATGCATAAACCTGCTCATCTGTGAGACAGCAAACTGAATATCTAGCCGAGTAATGCATAAGTAAATCAAGCATCCAACAGCTTGCTGATAGAGAACAGCATCAAATGCATCTCCAGCATCATGAAGACTCAATCGTAAACCTATCTCTGTAGGAGTGGCAATAGGCTTACAGTCTTCAAGGCCAAAACGCTGCAATAATGTGTCAATATATTTCCTTTGACACAAAGCCATTCCATCATCAACATGCATAAACTGAATGCCCAAATAGTGATGCAAATGCCCCAAATCAGACATCTCAAATGAGGCATGCAAATCAGCCTTAAAATCAGCAATATGTGTCTCAATAGGACCACTGAGCAGCATGTCATCAACATAGACAACAATGATCAGAAGCACATCATTAGCACGTTTAACATATAAGGTGCTTTCAGTTGGACTGTTCTCAAAACCATGTGCAATCAGATAGGCATGTATCTTCTCATACCAAGCACGTGGTGCTTGCTTTAAACCATATAATGCCTTCTTTAACCTGCAAACCTGGTTTTCATGCCCTTTCTGCACAAAGCCACGGGGCTGAAAAACATACACTTCTTCATGCAAGTCACCATTCAGAAATGTTGTTTTAATGTCCAACTGATGTACATTCCAACCATGATGGGCTGCAAGTGCACAAATGCTCCGAACAGTAGTCATACGACATGTAGGTGCAAAGGTCTCATCAAAATCAATGCCTCTTTCCTGTGCATAACCCTTTGCAACAAGCCTAGCCTTATACCTGTCAACTGTACCATCAGGTTTACGCTTCAGCTTGTATACCCACTTAGTGCCAATGGCCTTCTTGCCAGGAGGCAAGTCACATAAAGACCATGTACCATTCTTCATTATAGCATCATATTCAGATTGCATAGCAGCCATCCAATTTTTTGAATTTTGTGCTTCATCAAAAGAAACAGGCTCATTCTCATCACAGAGACTAGATGCAACCATAGCATAGCAATCTGATGCAAAGGAGGCACTATGAGATCCTGAACGAGTACGATATGACAAAGGTGTATCTAATTTGCTGTCACGCAAAGTCTACACCAACCATTTTGGCATAGTTTTTGCCTACTCAATATCAGCTCTCTCATCAACAAGTGCATCATGTAAATCTGCATCAAAAATGGAATGATCTGCATCATCATATGAAACGTGCAAAGGCTGAGAAGTTGCCTCATTAGGACCAGCACTAGCCTGTCCACCTGTAAAAAGAGGCATCAAAGTATCATACATGTCTTTGGAGCTAACAGATGTCTCCTTAGAACATGAAAGCAATGGCTGAATAGCATCTTCCACAAAGAAAACATCACGGCTAACCAGAATGCGTTTAGTCTGTGGATGATACAGACGATAGCCTTTACTTTCAGAACTGTACCCAACAAAAATACATTTTACTGCCTTATCATCCAATTTTTTGCGATGTTGTTCAGGCACTAATGCATATGCCAAACAACCAAAAACACGTAGATGAGCAACAGATGGCTTGCGGTCATGCCAAGCCTCATATGGAGTGATAGACTGCAACGCTTTAGTGGGACACCTGTTCAGTACATATGCTGCACACATGACAGCCTCAAGCCAGAAACTATGTGGTAAAGCCTGACTTTTGACCATGCACCTCGCCATCTTCATGAGTGACCTGTTCTTTTGTTCAGCAACTCCATTCTGTTGAGGTGTATACAGCACTGTACACTAGTGTTTTATCCCACGTTGAGCCAGAAATGCATTAAAATCTGAAGACATATATTCCCCCCCTCGATCAGAATGGAGGGTGCCCATTTTACATGCTGACAGATTTTCAGCCAAAACCAAAAACTGTTTGAAGCACATGAACACTTCGGACTTTGCTTTGAGTGGATATACCCATGCATGCCTGGAAAAATCATCAATGAAAGTCACGAAGTAAAGGTAATTTCCAAAAGAGGGTGTCTGCATAGGACCACAGACATCACTATGTACAAGCTGCAATTTCTGCGTAGCCCGAACTGAACCATCTTTTGGAAAGGAAGAATGCTGCATTTTGCCCAAAATACAGCCTTCGCAAACATGTTTTCCAGGTGCCTCAAGTTTGGGCAAAGAGGATACCATTTCAGATTCTGCAGGCGTAACAAACTAGCAAAATTCAGATGACCAATGCGTGCATGCCAAAGCTTTGCATCTGACATAGCCTGAGAATCATGAACTGCACATGCCGAATCATTCACAGATCTTTCATAGTCTATGAGCTTATATAGCCCACGACATAAAATGCCAGAAGCAATAATCACATCTCCATTTGAGAGATCATGGACTTTACACCTGTCATCAACGAATTTCACAACCAAGCCAATCTTGGCTAATGCAGAAACTGATAACAGGTTCTTTTTGATCCCTGGCACAAATAAAGCATCTGACAAAGTGAAAGAACTACCATCAGCAGTAGTCAGAATGATCTTACCAACTCCCATAATAGGATAAGAGGAGTTATTGGCGCATGTGACAGTATTCCCTGTAGGGGTAGGCTCGAGTGAAGAGAAGAAACTACGCTGCGAGGTAATATGTTTGGTCGCCCCACTGTCAAAGTACCAAACATTTGAGTCTACTGCAGACATGCACTGATCATGAGAAGATGGGTCAAAACTGCAGACAGTAGTAAACGCCCATTCTTCTTCCTACACAAGATTTGTAGACTCTGTTTTTGGTGTAGAGGTCTCTGCAACAACCATTCTAGCCTCTTTCTTCTTTGCCTCTTTAGCAGCCAGTTTTGGACAGTTCTTTATAATATGATCATTTCCTTTACAGTACTTGCAGAACAATTTCTGCTTTTCTGATTTCTTCTCATCTTTATCATGGTTCTTCGATTGTGCAACATTTGCAAATTTCTGCTTACTAGTAGAAGAGCTCCATTTTCCTTTGCCCTTCTAACTAGCCAGGAAAGCTTGATCTGCAACACGCATAATGGACCTGTTCTGCCTGGACTGATCTTCCTGCAACAGAACAGAGACTAATTCCTCAAATGACAAGGCATTCAGATTGCCTTTCATCATCAACCAAAGAGTAGAGGCAAAACTCTGATATGAATCAGGAAGACCATTCAGAACGGTCTGCATAAGTGAGCTATCTAGTATAACCTCATCAGCAGAAATCAATTGTTCCTTCAGGTCTTTGATCTTTGTAAGAAAATTGTCCATAGAATCACCTTCATTCATGTGCTCACTCTCCAATTGTTTTCCAAGGTAAGCAACACGAGCCTCATTCCTAGCCTGGTACAAAGTGGTAAGTGTATCCCAAGCATCCTTTGTTGTTCTGCAAGAGCGAATGTGAGGAATAATGGCACGTTTGACAGACAAAGCTATCAATGCATGTGCTTGGGCATCTCTGCCCTCCCAACAAATATGCTTTGCAGTAGGTGCAACAGAAACAGCAGCACAAACAGGAATCTGCAGAATATCATCTTCGACACCATCTTCATCAGCTCCAACACCTGTATTTGCAGTACCTATCGTTACAGGTGTAACAGGACGTCTTTCAACACCCTGCACAATGTTCCACAATCCTTTTGCAACCAGTACATGTCGCATCATATAAGCCCATAATGGGTAGTTGGTAGCATCCAACTTATCCTCAACAGCCAACATACGGAATACATCACTGCTTTCAGCCATGGCTGGTGACTAAAATACCTTGATGCAGAAAATTGACTGTATCTCAAAAAGTTGAACAGAACAACCCAGACGAGTTCTGCTAGACCTGTAGCAGACTTTGAGACGCTTAAACTGGCAAACAGAAACTGGTATATACCTTTGGCACAAAAGGACAAAATAGCGTGCACAAGCACTGCGATAGTGCGTTCGGAGGCCAAAACGAGCTCAGATCGCGATTTCGGCACCACAGAGCGAATCTATTTTTATCTCGGAAACACCCTGGGTATGCTCACCAAATTTCGTGCGAATATGAGACTGCAAACGGAGGAGTGTCGATGGCGCCCTAGAAGAAGCGACGACCTGCTCTGATACCAATTGTTGGAGATAGACGTCTGCGGAAGCACGCGAACAACACAAGGAAGAAGAAGAAGCTTGGAGCACAAACACACAATACTGAATGTATTACTAGAGAATGTACAAAGATAAGTAGCCCATTAGGGCAATAGGCGTATATACAAGCCGGGGGAAAAAAACCTCCTAAAGAGGGAAAAAAGTGCCCCAGCAGTCCTAGAGTGTTCACACACATCACTACCTAAATATATCAACAATAGTGCAGTCAATCCATGACAATATCCATAAGCCTCCGCCATTCCTATTGGAGGAGGACCCATTGCTAGCTCCTGCAACAAATATACAAAACATTAGAAGAACATACATGACAAGCTTAACACAAACAAATTCAATAACCCAAATGGTACTTACAAACTCATGATGCATCCTATCATATCCGTCGCTACCCAAATGTGATAGTCCAACCGTATCTAAATGTGTGGCTACGACATCTCGCTGCTAGTGATATTGGTCAGGAATCTGCTGCTGCTCGTCGAGAATCATATCCCACTCCTCAGCATCTAACCATATAGGCTTTGGTAAGCCTGCTCTGAAAGCATCACGAGCCTTGGATCGTCAACGTGACATAACTTCACGTGTGGTGTGCAAAATCCACTCTGAACTGACAAGAGGCTATCCATGTACTGGCAGAAACTCCTGATAAATCATCTCTATGATATAATTCTTCACATCTTTATCTTGTTCACTACATTTCAACATGATAGAGTGTCCAAACTGTATGGAGCAAAGCTTCCGTATACACTGACACATTGCTTTTCCAACTGCATCCATCACCAAAGCTCCATCTCAGATACTATACACCTTGGAGTCATCATGGTCATGAGCACCCCAATGTGTACGTGGTGTACCACGTGGCATACCTACATATGAGGTACTCATTTTAGGAGTAGAAGTAAGTGACACAACGTCCGTTACACTACCTCCACAACAGTCGCCTCCTCCAGACCTACCTATAGATCCACTCCTAGAACCTCCTGCTCTAGAGCATGACCTGGACCTAGGAGACCGGCCAGCACATGTATCACGCTTAGGTGTTGAATGCAAAGGTCTACTACTAGAGCCAGTAGGGGATCACTAAAAACATGGTCATGGTGGAGTCATAAAGCTAGAAGACATACCTCCAGCAAGAGTAGCACCACCCACAGGAGTGACGCTAGCAGGAGTGATACTGGCACGAGTGACACCGGTGGGAATGAGGTCGGCAGGAGTGAGATCGACATGAATGAGGCTGACATGGGTGAGGCCGGGGGGAGTGCTACCACGAGCTATCCAGTATTATGATGCAGCGGCCATATACACGGGAGGTACCTGAGATATAAACTCTAAGAATTGCTCCTCTGTCATGGAATGTGGAGTGACTAGAGGACTGTCTCCCATCGTGCTTTGTAATAAAAGAACTCAAATAATTAGCATATGATAATAAAGGTAATATAGATAAACTATAGTGTACAAAAGAACCTAGCAAAAAAAAATAAACAAAAATTAGTACATACAAGTGTTTGATTCAAAACTCCTCTATTCTAGCATCCTCTTGGAGATCTAATGCACACAGAATATCTATCTCTATATTGACAACTTCTAAACCACTTGGTATGCTAGTTTCTTCTTGATCATCATCTATTGCTTCATCCTGTATTTTGTCTTCTTCAAGGACCTTCTTCTCGAACAATGATCAATTCTCCTCGACAACCGAATGAATCTCAGAGTCCATTAGAGATGGACTTTCTTCTACATCTATGTTCTCACAAATTTTTCTACTACGTGGGGCCACTTGTAAAACAAATAGCCACTCTACTTCTTTTGAATCGGGTATAAAAACAACTTGCTCATTGTGTTTGGGAAGTACAAATGTATCTCTTTCATCCGTCCATAATTTTGTGGAGTCTACTTGAAGCAAACCACTTTTATCCCACCTCACTGTTGCATTTCTTCCAGAGGTGACTACTTTGAACCATTTCACATTAAAAAAAAAGTAATCAAACTTCCTAAAGGATAATTTCAAGATATCTTGAATCACTCCACAATAATCTAGCTGGCCTTCTAGAGCATTATCATCTTTTGCACTCGCTCTAGTTTTTTGCAAAAAGTTCACCATCACCCCACTATCAAAAGGAGACCTATTTTTATCGATTCCTGTGTTGAAAAACAATGTCACATCAGTCCGAAATCCATTTAGGGTAGAAACCCTTATTTTGGTACTTAGTCACTTTTGGCACAAAAATGGGTAAAATGTTTATGAGTCTATCTTGTAGAGCTTGAAGAGAGATTTCCAATGGTATATGACATTCAATCATCAAATATCAGATTTGGGAGAAAACCCTAACCCTAATTCTCTAATGATTTAGGGTTTTGACTTCAAATGATAGCTCTCGGCATGAGGATCATAAAAATGTTGTCAGATCATTCATCATGTAGTCAGAAGTGTGAAAAAGCAAGTCAAGAAGTTATTTTTAAAGTTAGCTAAAAGCAACTTTAAAAATAAAGCAAACTCACTTAAAATAAAGGAAACGCAATTTGAAAAGCAATGTGATTAAAATAAAGTCTTTTTTTGTGAGTTTTCTGCATGGAGCTTTAAAACCTATATAACAAAGCCTTGGGTCACTTTGTTAGACATCCTATGCCTAGTTCAACGCCAGGTTTGGTACCTCAATAGAGGTGGTGCTCCTAGCACATGGGGCAGCCATGGTGCTATCTTAGAGCATGTTGAGGAGCGGCTATGGAGTTCTTCTTGGAGGAGAAGAGTGTGCTCACACTCTTACTTATGGAGAGGACTTACCCATCAGTAGCTTGGTGGTATGGATCAGCCATCCACATAATGTATTTAAAGATTGTCTTCTACATGAAGATTCTGGTGTACTTCAAAGACATTGGATGGTTGTTAACATAAGATTTACATCTTATGTTAAGAATTCAGGTACATATTCTCTTTATGCACACAGGTACTACTTGAAGTATATGGAAGTGGCTTGAAGTATATGGAAGTGGCATCCATATGACGAGGACTCCTATTCGGCATAGATACAAGAGAATCTGTATATGTATGCTTTATGCACATTTGGATGAGGTGTTTGAGAAGGTATATTCGTATGAGCTTGAGGATTTTTTACAGCAAACTTGTGAGCATTCTTTGATAATTTGGTAAGTATGTGATCTTTCACACACGTATCTGATTTAGGGTCTTCCATAGCCTAAGTTCACATGAGGGTTTGCTGATTATCAGTTTTAGACAGATCCTTCCTCTTTCTGTCACTCATATTCACTATTCTACAACCTATTAGGTCACACATCTCATATATATTCAGATTTCTGAATATGTTTGTTACATTTGTACATTCACTTATCCATCTATTTCTGTTCACATAGAGTGGTTGAGATTTTGACTCCCACATTGTAAATTGACACTTGTATATATGATAGTGTGAGTAAGCAGTGGCTTACCTAACACTTTACACATGTCTAATCTCTCTCTATCCTTGTCTCATCATTTGTATGATTAAGTGTGGTATGTTCATGTTTTTTCAATATTGGAAGATTGTTGGATTCTATTTTGTAGATCCTTGACCTATGGAACTTGGACTTGTGATATTAGTTATGGGACTACTAATTTCCAACATTTTTGGTATCAGAGCTTTAGGTAGAAGAACAGTTATGAAGAGATTTGAAGGATTCAAGGAGTGCTTTTATACATTTTCATTATTTGAAAGTTAAAGGCTACATCAAAACAGGGATCTAGAGGTTTTTCTAGAGAGTTTTGAGAGATCTTTTTCATGAGAACAAAGCTCATCTAAGAAGACAAAGGTGGAGAGTATCATTTTTGTTTTCAGCCAATCTTGTGTTGTAAGTTGCTTAGAAGTTTTTGCTCACATTTTGTATCTAGAGAGGTAACTCTAGAAATGTAATTCATCATTCAGACAAAAGGTTGGTGAATTCAGTCATATCAGTCACATTTGAAGCAGAATTTTGATTCAGAAATATGAGGAGATGGTGAAACATGATTCTATATTCACTTCCATTCATATACCATATTTGTTTTGTCTCTTACTCTTAGCACTATAGAAAGAGAAAAATTCATTTGAAGAAGTTAAGAAGTGCTTGCTACTTCAAGATGAAGAGGACAAAAGGTATGGAAGAGAAGTTTGAAGATGTTGACATCATCAGGTGGAAGAAAGATGTAAAAGAAGAAAGTTTTGAGAGCTACTTGGTATATGACAAGTTGGAGAGAAGTATTTTTCTTCTTTACCTAACTCTTGAGGTAGAAGAGTATTTGTAGTAGATGTTGGAGACTTGGAGAGAGGTTTTATGTTTGAAAAAAGTTACCTCATATTTAGTATTTTTAAAAAACTTCAGAATATTCAGATTTTTATGTACTAGTGAGATGGAGAATCTACTTTCTATTATATATATATATATATATATATATATATATATATATATATATATATATATATATATAAGGATAATTGTATAAATGAATAAATATCAAAAGAGGTAGTGTTTTAAATAAATTAATTAATTATATATATTAAATATATAAAAATAGGATTTTAAGGTTTTTTATCAAAGTAAATATATATACACATACACATACACACAAATATATATACATACACATACACATATATCTAAACATGCATACACAAATATACATATAGGATTAGGGTCTTAGGGTTTTTACATACAAAAAGTTCAATTTATATAAAGAAAAAATCTGAATATATAAATAAATATATATATATAAATAGGATAATTGTATAGATAAATAAATATGAAAAGAGCTAGTGTTTTAAATAAGTAAATTAATTATATAGAATTAAATATATAAAAATAGGTCTAATTTTAAGGTTTTTCATCAGAGTAAATATATATACGCATACACACACTGAGACATATACACACACACTTATATATATATATATATATATATATATATATATATATATATATATATATATATATATATATATATATATATATATATATATATATATATATATATACATACATACATACATACATGTACACATACACATCATGCATACACACATATACATGTTTTAGGTATAGTTCTTTACGATTAGGGTTTTAGTGTTTTTACACATGCATAACATATATACACACATACATATGCACATAATATATATATATATATATATATATATATATATATATATATATATATATATATATATATATATATATATATATATATATATATATATATATATATATATATATATATATATATATGTATATATATATGCATACACAAATATACATATTTTAGGTCTAGATCTTCAGGATTAGGGTTTAGGGTTTTTACATACATATAATTGAGTTGATTTTATATAAAGAAAAAATATAAAAAAAATTAAGAAAAAAATCTGAATATGTAAATAAATAAATATATATATATATGTATGTATATATATATATATATATATATAAAATAGGATAGCTGTATAGATAAATAAATATGAAAAGATCGTGTTTTAAATAGATTAATTAATTATATACAATTAAATATATAAAAATAGGATTTTAATTATATAAGAAATAGAAATATATATAATAGATATATATAATACATATAACACAGATATAAATCACACACACGCATGCATACATACATACATACATACATACATACATACATACATACATACATACATACATACATACATACATACATACATACATACACACACACACACACACACACATATATATATATATATATATATATATATATATATATATATATATATATATATATATATATAGTGTTAGGGTTTTAGGGGTTTTAGGCTTTTTATGATATATATTTAGGATTTTTAATATACATAGAAAAATATGATTTTAGGAGTAGGTCTTTAGGATTAGGGTTTTAGGTTTTTATAGGTCTTTGGGTCTTTAGGTTTTAGTATTTCAGGTTTAAGCCTTTAGGATTATGATTTTTAAGTTTAATAAAAAAAAATCAAATGTTCTAAAATGTACATATTGTATTAGATGGCTAGTTTGGATCCCGAGGAGAGAATGGCAGGTCCTTGCACTCAGTGCAAGTATCAAATTTATCAAAAACGACGGATTTGTACTGCACATGTTAGAGAGTATGGATCATTTGATAAAAGTCGACTACAAAACCTATGTTGCCATTCGCATGGTCCCCCAGGTGAGCAGATGGACCCAAATGGCATTGCACTGGTAACCTCACATCAACAAAAGAGAACAAAAAAGGAGTTAGAAGTACAAGCAAGTAATAATAGCATTACACGGAATGACAACATGGAAGAAATGCTTGAAGCATTTTATGAGATGGATGAAGATCATGATGGTGGAGAAGATGTTGTGAGTTTCATGAACACAACAGAATTTCCACGATCAAAAGCCGATGAAGAATATGAAAACATGTGAAGACTAGCTCGTTTATTGTTGTACAATGGAGCAAAGATATATGTACTATGTGCGTCACTGATGATGCTCAATCTCCAATCCATTTATGGATGGTCAGAGAGTAGTGTCTGTGAATTGTTTAGGTAAGTGGATTTGAAATAAACTTTCATTGCTATATCAAAATAACTTTATTTACTAATATCGTTCTAATTGCTTATTGTAGGCTTCTTAAATATTAGTTTTTGCCAAAGGGTAATGACATGCCTCCGACACATGGAGATGCAAAAAAACTTTTACAATCCATTGGAATGGACTACATTAAGATTCATGCTTGTCCAAATGATTGCATCCTCTTTTCAAATGTGTATAAGCATCTCCACGTATGTCCAAAGTGTGGAGCAGATAGATTTAGAGAAGACCTTGTAGGGCAAGCAATCCCCGCAAAGGTTCTTCACCACTTTCCTATCATTGCACAAATTAAGAACATGTTTAGATGCAAATCTATACTTGAGTTAATGTCATGGCATGCAAAGAGTAGGTCTACAAATGGTGTAATGTGAGTGCCTACTGACCCTAATGCTTGGAAGCGCATAGATAGTAAGTGGCCAGAGTTTGCTAGTGAGCCTTGGTCCATACATCTAGGCCTAGCTATGGATGGAGTAAATCCATTTGGTTTACGCAACTCTTCATGAAGCACATGGCCTACATGTTTGGTCAATTATAACATCCCACCATGGATGGCCACAAAGAAGGGTCATTTATTATTAGCTCTTATTGTGCCAGGTAAGTATAAGGTAAAAAACATGGATGTATACCTTGCACCACCTGTGGAAGAGGTGTGCGTTTTATGGTATGGGATTACTGTGCATGACATGTATCAACCTATAAGAAGTCGAGATGTGCGAATGCAAAGCATACTTATGTGGATGATGCATGATTCGCCTGGTTATGGTGAATGTTCAAGTTTGTCAAATTTGGGTTACCATGCTTGTCCCTTATGCGGACCACGACTCGAAGCACGCTATTCCAAAGCACTACGTAAAACTGTCTATGAAGGACATCATAGATATTTGCTTGATGGAGATGTTTTACGTGAAGGACAAATCCGTTGGCAAGCGCAATGCCAAATGAAAGCTAGCAATTGGAAACAATTTTGGGATTCAAAAACTCTAGTCCCTGGCATGAAAACGTTGTCGATTTTTCATGAACTCCCTTATTGGAGTGAATTATTGATCAATCTTTTGGTAGACTCAATGCATATTTTTAAGAATGTGGGAGAGATTCTCTAGAAGACTTTGATTGGAAAGAAAGAAAGCAAAGCACAAAGGGAGGACATAGAAGAGTGAGGTCATATGCAAGATTTGTGGGCAATTACTAAGCCCAATGGAATAGTATCGTTACCAAGAGCTCCTTGGGTGCTTCGCAAGATGGAAGAGCAACAAGTGAAGAAAATAATTTCAAAGTTTCGGACACCTACTAGATGCATGAGGTGTTTAAAGACTGCTTTCACATGAAACGACGATCTTGGAGGGCTCAAGTCTCATGATTAGCACAAGTTTGTATAGTTTGTGCTCTTTGTAGCCTTAAAAGATCGTCTTCCCGAGGATGTGCAAACAACCATTTATAAAATTAGTTCCTTAGTATGGTGGATCTCTTCTAAAGAGATAAACAAAGATAGCATAGAGAGTTCGAAACTCAATGCTATCAAGGCTATTTGTGTGGTAGAGAAATACTTTCCCACAAGTATTCTCGCTATTTAGCTTCATTTACTGGTTCATGTGGTAGATGAAGTTGCAATAGCAGGAACTGTCCATAGACGATGGATGTTCTTCTTACAGTTCTTTATGAAGACATTAAAAGGGTTTGTTCAACAGAGAGCATGTCCAGAGGGTAGTATGGCAGAGGATGGCTCGTACAAGAGTCTCTTATATTCATAACTTAGTTTCTATGTATGTTGATCTAGAAATGCCTTGCTTATGGAGCGATGATGAAGATGTTTGTCTCGTAGGCAATGAACCACAAGGTAAAGGGTTGCAAAGAAAAATATGGTATATGAATGGAAGTGAATATAGAATCATGTTTTACCATCTCCTCATATTTTTAAATCAAAATTTTGCTTCAAATGTGACTAATATGATTGAATTCACCAAACTTTTGTCTAAATGATGAATTACATTTCAAGAGTTACCTCTCTAGATACAAAATGTGAGAAAAAACTTCTAACCAACTAACAACACAAGATTGCAGAAAACAAAACTAATGCTCTCCACATTTGTCTTCTTAGATGAACTTTCTTGCCATGAAAGAGATCGTCTCAAAGCTCTCTAGAAAAACCTCTAGATACCTATTTTGATGTAGCCTTTAACTTTCAAATAATGAAAGTGTATAAAAGCACTCCTTGAATCCTTCAAATCTCTTCATAACTGCTCTTCTAAGATATGACCTGCAAATAATAGTCTGATAGTAGAAACTGATACATGTGATTTGATGTTGATCTGATTCCTTTATCTTCTCCAAACCATTGTTCTTCCTTGAATTTGAAGTAGCCTTCTCTTCATCAAGTCTGGGTCTTCAAATAATACTTCTCTAAAGTATTTGCATACTCTTCCAAAAGTATTTGACTGCTAACATATCATCAACTTCATACTCCACATTGATAAATAAACATGTGACCGAATTGTCTAATTCTCAAATCGTTACTCATCTAGATTAAGTGTGAATGTCAAATGCCAAATGTTAGAAGATGCTCTTAAATTATATGTTGTAACCTTAGGAATCTAGGAACCTAAGAACCTAATAACCTGGGTACTTGTAAGCCTTGAAACCAAAGATCTTATACCAAAGCCCTAAAGCTCTGATACCAAAACCCTAAAGCTCTGATACCAAAACTCTAAAGCTCTGATACCAAATGTTGGAAATTAGTAGGCCCATAACTAATATCATAGGTCCAAATTCCATAGGTCCAGGATCTACAACATAGAATCCAACAATCTTCCAATATTGACAAAACATTAACATACCACACTTAATCATACAAATGATGAGACAAAGATAGAGAGAGATTAGACAACATGTGTAAAGTGTTACGTAAGCCACTGCTTACTCAAACTATCATATATACAAATGTCAATTTACAATGTGGGAGTCAAAAATCTCAACCACTCTATGTGAACAAAAATAGATGGATGAGTGAATGTACAAATGTAACAAACATATTCATAAATCTGAATATATATGAGATGTGTGACCTAATAGGTTGTAGAAGAGTTAATATGAGTGAGAAAAAGAGGAAGGATCAGTCTAAAACTGATAATCAACAAACCCTCATCTGAACTTATGCTATGGAAGACCCTAAGTTAGATACATGTGTGAAAGATCACATACTTACAAAATTAGCAAAGAATGCTAACAAGTTTGTTGTCAAAAATCCTCAAATTCATATGAATATTCCTTCTCAAACACCTCATCAAAATATGGATAAAGCATACATGTACTGATTCTCTTGTATCTATGCCAAATAGGACTCCTCCTGATATGGATGCCACTTCCATAAACTTCAAGTAGTACCTGTGTGCATAAAGAGAAGATGTACCTGAATTCTTAACATAAGATGTAAATTTTATGTGAGCCACCATCCAATGTCTTTGAAGTACATTGGAATCTTCATGTAGAAGACAATCTTCAAATACATTATGTAGATGGCTGATCCACCACCAAGTTGTTGATGGGTAACTCCTCTCCATAAGTAAGAGTGTGAGCACACTCTTCTCCTCCAAGAAGAACTCCATAGCCGCTCCTCAAGATGCTCCAAGGTAGCACCATGGCCGCCCCATGTGCTAAGAGCACCACCTCTATTGAGGTACCAAACCTGGCATTGAACTAGGTGTAGGATGTCTAACAAAGTGACCCAAGACTCTCTTATATAGGTTTTAAAGCTCCATGCAAAAAAATCACAAAAAAGCGCTTTATTTTAATCACATTGCTTTTCAAATTTCTTTTGCTTTAATTTAAGTGAGTTTGCTTTATTTTTAAAGTTTCTTTTAGGTAACTTTAAAAATAACTTCTTGACCTGCTTTCTCACACTTTTGACTATCGGATGAAAGATCTGACAACATTTTTATGATCCTCGTGCGGAGAGCGATCATTTGAGGTCAAAACCCAAAATGAGCAAAACATTAGGGTTAGGGTTTTCTCCCAAATTTGATCTATGATGACTGAATTTCATATACCATTGGAAAGCTCTCTTCAAGCTCTACAAGATGGACTCATAAAAATTTTACCCATTTTTGTGCCAAAAATGGCAATACCAAAATTAGGGTTTTTGCCCTAAATGGAATTTGGACTAATGTGACATTGTTTTCCAACAATCCCCCCTGCAATCCTCTTTCCTTCTGAATCTGGTATAAACATATATGTGCGCATTTCTGAAAACATACCTCTCTGAAATATCAATCTTCTCTTCAATAGAATTATGGAACCTTCTCTTGAATAGGACACCCTAACAGGAACTTTCTCCAGACATTCTCCTTCTTCCTTCTTCTTTCAAAGCTGGAATATGAAGAGAAACTGACAAAGGAAATATAGGAATACCTGGAATACTTATAGGTATGAATCTGCATTCTTTCACATAATGGCTAAAACATAAGTCTTCATGTTTCATCACCCCCTAGATCATTTCATAGTAGTATCCAGAATTATTCAAATATATCAGACTTTATGAAATCTGGAACGTCTTCCTTCATAAATCTGATTTTTCATAACATTAATACCTGTGTCTTAAACAAAAATTTTGAACCCCTTTTTTATTAGCATTGTGCACATGCCAATAGCTTTCCCTGTCATTCTTCAGCTTCCCAAAATCTAGAATAAGGTTAGCTCATCTATCATAAAAGCCTTGCTAAAAGCATTTTAGGATTCATAACCTTCTACAACATAACAAGTATCTTCTTCTATCTCTCTGCAACACAGATCTGATAGAACCTGAATCTTTGAATTACTTCTTCCAATGTTAAGAACCTTACAAACAAAGGATAGAAAACTGACTCATAAATACTCAAGATCTTCAAGACCTTCAAGATCATCCAATATCATATAACATCTATCCAAGATCTTACAAGATCATAGATCTCTCTGACAAAATACATGTGTAGAATCTGCTCTTATCAAATCTTCATGATTGAATGTTTGATTTAATACCTAAATGTCGTTAAGTGTCCATGCTTCTCACATAAAGTTGTAAAAAATTTTCTTTAACCAAATCCTTCTCAA
Source organism: Ceratopteris richardii (assembly GCA_020310875.1). Classification (NCBI taxonomy): domain Eukaryota; kingdom Viridiplantae; phylum Streptophyta; class Polypodiopsida; order Polypodiales; family Pteridaceae; genus Ceratopteris; species Ceratopteris richardii. Next base: position 128,971,002 of record CM035441.1, on the reverse strand, counting down.
GAATCTATAACTTCTACTTGAAACATAAGTGGACAAACTCACCTTGAGAACTCCAAAAGTTGCAAGTTGATACTTCATATCTTCATATTTTACCAAGGTGAAATGTGATAGTATCTACTTGACTTTCTTTTGACTAACTTCACTTCTCAATCAAGTGATAAGATGTGATGGAACACCTTTTTGAATACAAGATATATATAGAGTAGTGCAAGACGTAGTACTCAAGAAACTCTATGATTTCCTCGAGCACATCGGAATTAAGTTGGATTGTCTTTTCCAAATATGGGACTCTAGAAACAAGGTCACACAAGTGTCTTTGACCTTTGTACTGAGTTAACTCCAAGGAATCATTGAAGGGTTCTCAAGGACATTTGGACAAGGGGGTGGTAGAGGTGGAGATAGCCATTTCACATAAAGGCAACATGATTGCTATGTTGTGCTTGCTCTAGGAGTGGTTCTAGCTCTTCTTGGTTATAAAAATGATAAAATGAGAGAATAAGACTTAGTTTTATAGTAGTTTCAATATTTTTAAGTGAGTGGGACCCATTTAGAGGTAAAAATAATAGTTTTAGATAGAAAAACCATGCACACAACTCCCCAAAAAAATTGGCTCATAAAGATGATTGAACAAATAATAATTTAACATAATAAGAAACACCACACCTACACCGTAGAAAAGATAGAATCCTTGAGATTCTAAAATTGTAATAGTGCCATGGCAAAAACCAAAGATTGGACAATTCGTACATCATATTGGGATAAAAAAGTTTTACAAATTTCAATTTTTGCATGTACATAATCTTGTTGTAGAGGAAGGATTTTGAATGGGAAATGGGTTATGTGTACACTCAAGTATTTAGATAGTTCACGAGCTATCACAATGAAAGTTGAGTTTCATCTTCACTCCATTCAGGAAGGACTTTAATTTTATCCTCCAATCTCTTACCAATCTATAGAAAAATAAAAAACTTGAAATATCATATTTGAATATAATACTTTGTATAAATAAAATAAAAAGTACCATAAATGTTTTACCTTATGCCCTTGTATTTTGGATTGATCCAGATCCTCAAATCCCATTATTACCACATGTTCTCTCATGTTGCAAGGGTCCAATGATGACTCACTAAAATGACTTCCATTTAGTTGTTGGGAAGATTTATCTTAATTTCAAATGAAATTAAAAACACTTGGAACTTTGTAATGGTATCCATTCACCAAGTTTACACATCCAATGATCATAATAGAATGGTGCCAACACGATGTGATCCAAAGCCAGCAAGGATCGAAGATCCATCAAATTCTTGAGTGACAATCCAACATGATCTAGATCTTCTTTGAGCTTAAAAAAGGTAGAATGTAGGTGTGTTATGTGCCATTGTTATGAGCGTAAGTGAACTTTTTGTTTACTCTAGTTGAACATACCAATAAAGCACATGAATCTTGTTGGATCATCAAGCTTGCATTATGCTTGAAGAGGATTAGATCTACATCAAAAACCATCATTTGCAAGGTGTCGAAAATATCCCTTGAAGACATCTTCATTTATGTTCATTTTTTTGGTATTTCATAAGAATCTTTTATGGATCTAAAAGCCTAGAGTTTTGCACTTGTAAAATAATAAAAAGAGCACCCAATTTCCATGAATTTGAGATTGCTGAGATTGCCAATCAATCAATCATTCAACTTACCTACAATGAAGCTGGTAGATTTGATTTTTTCACATTTTTCCTAGATTATGGGGAAAAGATTTCTTCATCACAACTAACAAATCTCACGAGCTGATTTGAATTCAAAACCATGTAAAGAGATTCATAGAACTAAAGCTTCTATATAAATAATGTAAATGAGTTTTGAAATACATTGAAGCAATATAGATGCACTTTTGGTCATCACTTTGTTCCTCCATCTCTCTGCCATCATCTTCAACAACATTTATCTTGCGAAAGTTGCTTCTCTCTCTCTCTCTCTCCTTGTCTCTTTCTACACATCCTACCTCCTACAAGCTTCTCCAAATTCTCTCAAATATTCTAGAATATAGAATCAGCAGTATTAGACCAAGACTCACACCCAACCTCCAAATATTGAGAATCAATTAGCAAATGAGAATCACTCTAAGTTGGAGAAGGTTGAAGACTTTATTAAGTGAATCAAGCATTTAAAACATGAGCTTGTTACTATTGGCATTCTCATAACATGTGAAGAACTTGCTCACATGTATCTTTTATTTGTTCTTGCAAAATATCTTTAACACTAAGGCTGAACACTCTTCTCTTGCCTTTGAAGATTATTTTTTGCAATGATTCTCAAAGAAAAAAATGGACTTGGGGAATAGAAAAAGCTCAAATGATGCAGTAGTTTTAGCAAATGCAAGAAAAGGTTCTTTTGATAGTTCAAGGAAGAAGCTAAGAAGAAGCAGTTCACTGAAAGCTACTTTTGTTGAAAAATCAAGGATCATTCCATTAAGGATTGTAGGAAAAATCAAGCTAATGAGAGAAACCATACTCTCAAGTCCACATGGAAGAATTGGGAATCTTCAAATAACACACAACTTGAACTATGGGTTGTCATAGAGGAGGTATGTATTTTTGCACAAACTCATGTGAATCAACCTTGGATATTAGATACTGAAGCATCTCACCAGAAAAATGGATTTGTGTAGTTCTTTAATGAATCTATGAAATCCCATCAATGTAGTGGTTGGAAATGACTCCAAATGTTTGACTAAAGGGAACAAAACCATCTTTTTTTTGCAGCCATTAGTATTGAGAGAAAAAAACTATGATGTTCTATATGTTCTTACACTAAAAAGGAGTGTGAAAAGATAACTTGTATGATTCAAGTGCCCTCACTACTATAGAAGTCAAAGACACAAGTAGGCTTTGGAATCAATTTTTTGGGCATCTTGGATTTTTCATTCTCATAGAGATGTATAGAAAAGGGATGATAGCACGTTTGCATATAAAGGCTCATGGAATCAAAAGGCAACTTATCAAAACCCGCAAAACTCAAAAAAAGTGTGTTGTTGAGAGACAAAATAGGATAGTAATTGAAATGATCTGCTCCATGCCAAAAGCTTAAGGTATTCTTGATTTTTTTGGCACTAGAAGTTAATATCATTGTGTACATTTTGAATAGATGCTACATAACCACAATATGTGGAATTTCTCCTCAAGAAGCATAATCCAATAAAATGCCTTCATTTATGAAATGTTTCTATTATGCATGCATACTAGAATCAACAAGAGCTAAGTTAGGATAGAAAAATAAAAACTGTGTCTCCTCATGCAAAGAAACTTACTATTAGGACCACCACATGCTAGATAGATTGACTCTTCTCCTCATGCAAAGAAACTAAATATTAGGGCCACCACATGCTAGATAGATTGACTCTTCTCCTAACCTTATGCCTCTATATATAGCTACTCCAATCAACAAGGACCACAAATCTAACTAAAGTCCACCAATGCATGTGTGATATCCACCACACCTTTAGTACCTCCTACTAGAGTCCACTAGGAAATCTTGATAGAATAAATTACACAATTTGGAAGTCTAAAATTTCTACAATTTCGAACTCTTATGAATTACTAGATAATGTAGTGGGGCCAACAAGGCTGATCTAGAGTTGATTTTGATGGAAGATCCATCAATTCTCGAGTGACAATCCAACCTACTCTAGATCCTCCTTGAGATTGGAAGAGGTAGAATGCAGGTGCACTATGTGCCATTGTTACTAGTGTAAGTGATTTCATGCTTACTCTAGTCCCACAAACCATTAAAGCACATGAAGCTCGGAACATATTGGTTTGCTGAGATGAGACTAAGAATCACACTCAGATTCACAACCTTGAGAATCAATTATCAAATTAGAAGCGTTGGGAGCTAAAAAGGTTGAAGGCTTTAGCAAATGAAGAAAATATTTACAAGATCAACGGGCTACTATTAGTGTTTTGATAACTCCTGAATAAGTGGCTCAAAGGTGTGTTCAAATTCTTCCTAAAAACTTTTGTGCTATTTACTACCCTTAACACTCAAGCCGGACCTTCCCCTCTTACCTTTGAAGTCACTTTTTGAAATGCTTCTAGAAGATGAAATACACATGAAGAGTAGGCAAGACTCAAATGACATAGAATTTTCAGCAATGCAAAGGGAAAATGTTCTTTTCATAGATCAAAGTAGAAGCCAAAGAAAAGGAAGTTCACATGAAGTTATTTCTATTGGGAAAAGAAGGGTTATCCATTAAGGATTCTAGGAATAAGCAAGCTAATGGAGAAACAATACTCTTAAATCTACAAATAACATAGAACTTGAATTATGGGTTCTCATATAGGAGGTTCTTATATTTTTCCAAATGTGTGTGAATGAACCTTGGATATTAGATAATGAAGCATCTTGCCCCATGACCACAAAGAAGGACTAGTACCATTCCTTTACACCTCTTGAAGATCCCATCAATGCAATGATGGATAATGATCCCAAATGTCGAGATGAAGGGGCAAGGAACCATCTCTTTTGTTGATACCACTAGTGTTGAGATATAACTCTTTGATCTTTTGTATGTTCTTACACTTAAAATAAATTTGGTGTAGGATCATGCACTAATAGATTTTGGTCTTGAAGTACATTTCAAATGTGATAATGTTGAAATTTCAGATGGAACAAGTAAAAGTGCCAAAAACGTAGTGCACAAAGATAACTTGTTTGGGTAGAGGTCTCTCTCCTCTGTAGAAGATAAAGACACAAGTAGAATTTTGCATCAATGTTTTGGGCACATTGGATTTTCTATTCTCAAAGAGATGCAAAGAAAAGGGATGGTAGAATGTTTATGTGCACTTTGGGATTTGTAGGAACCATGTGAAGCTTGCATGATGGGCAAGCCACAAAAGAAGACATTTCCAAAAGAGAGTAGCAATTGACCTCATAGCTCCTCTAGAGTTGGTACATGTTGATCTCTATGGTAAAATGTCTACTCTTGCTTTGAGAGTTTCTCTCTACGTTTTGTTGATAGTTGATGATTATAGTAGAAAGATGTGGGTGCATTTATTTGGGAGAAGGCTGATGCGCTTGAAAAATTTAGAATGTATCACAAGATTGATAAAAATGAAGGAGGTAAGAAATTGAAGACGTTTCATGCTGATCAAGGAGGATATTTATTATGGACATAACGCAGCAATTATTGCAATGCTCATGGAAACAAGAGGTTGCATCCCACAATCCACACCCTCAAACAAATGTTGTCATTGAGAGATGAAATATGACAATAGTTAAAATGGCCCACTGCATGTTGGAAGTTCAAGATATGCCTGATTCATTTTGGGTAGATGTAGTTAATTTGGATGTCTACATTTTGAATATATGCTAAAAGGCATTACATGTCATTAATCCTCAAGAAGCATAATCTCATAAGAAAACTTCAACTATTTAGAGTTTTTAGATACTTCTCTTATTTGCATGTACCTAAATCAACACAAACGTAGTTCCATGCTCATCAAGGAGGAGAATTCTTCTCGATATAATTCAATAACTAGTCCAATGCTCATCAAATCAAGAGACAACTTATCACACTCCACAGACCTCAACAAAATGTTATCATTACAAGATGAAATAGGAAAATAGTTGAATTGGCTTGTTGTTATCCTTACTTATTTTTGGCAGGCAGATGTTACTTCAGAGAGTTCAAAGCTTGGCTTCTTGTATGAGGAATCTCACAAGTCAAAGGATTTGATGTGAAAAAGAAATTTGTAGCACCTACTCAAATGACAAAAAAAATGCATTGTACCTGGATTTTCTTCACATAAAAATTGGATTATAGTTTAGATGGACGTAAAATCACCATTTCTAAATTGTTACCTCATGGAGGAGGCATATGTATCTCAACCAAAAAGTTTTGGGGTATCTCATTTAGAAAAAAGGGTTTGTAGAATTAAGAGGACATTATATGGTCTTCAGCAAACTAGAAGAGCTTGGAACGAATGAATTGATAGTTTTTTTATAAAAAATCTAGGCTTTCAAAGTACTTATTGTGAAAATTCATATGTTATGATGAAAGATAACGACCAAGTGATTGTCATCTTGTATGTAGACGTTCTAATCATTATAGGATATCATGCATATTTCATCAAACAAACTTTTGCTAGCTTGAGCAATGAGTTTGAGATGAAAACTCTCACGCTAATCCATTACTTTCTTGGTATTAAAGTTGGCAAAAAGATGATGTGATCCTCATAATACAACAAAATTATGCCACTTAAATCCTTAAATGTTTAGGGATGATGGAATTCAAAGCCACTAATACACATGTGGAGGCAAATGTGAAATGTTCATCAAAGGATGATACACCACAAGTAGATGGTAAGAGATGTAGAAAGCTCATTTAGAGTCTTATATTTATGTGTAGCACTAGACCACATATCTCCCACATTGCTAGAGTATTAAGCAGGCTCTCTAACAAACCAAAGGAGAGTCACTAGAATATAGGCATGCGAATTCTAAGGCACAATGTAGGAACTTTTCTTTATACCACATGTGATTCTCTTTACTATGATGTTCTAATCCACTTTCTTCTCCTGCCCTCGCAAACACAAAAAACCTATGAAGTAGAGAAGCCATGCACACAGAGAGTATCTTACGTTCACTTCCCAACCATTGTCTACACACTTCCTCCTTCGGATCACATGTGAAGAAATAATTTTTCCCATCTACCTAATGTGGAGTAAATCCCAAGAGGATGCCATGTTTCATCCTCTAGAAAAGGTCATTCACCCCCATATAGGTCATGTGATATTATTTCCCCTTGAAAACATTTTTGTCCTAAAAAATGTGCATGAAATGTCCGTAAAGGCAAAATAAATTGTTTTGACTCCCTTGAACCCCATGCAATCTATGTACATGTTCATGTTTGTGTGTTATTTCCCCATGTCCCTCCCCATACGAAGTCTCATATGAGTTCATCTCGAAAGTGGGAAACCATCGGAGTTCTCCCATTTACACTCAACTTCCAAACTATCACTCCCATGAGATATAACCTCATCAAAATGACCTAAGTCCATATGATGTATTTTCTATGGAGGAATAATATGAGATTGTTCATACCATCATGGAGATAATAAACCAAAAAAGCCTCTCAAATATAGAAAAAAGTCCCATATCAATAGACTCCAAACCCATCTAAGACTAAATGGTAGATTTACCCTCATGCACTCTAGGTCTTTCTAACCTTGACTCTAATCACAAGTAATAATTTAATATAAACTAGCTTGTGAACTATGCAATTCCATCATGTAGCTCATCTGTAAGATTTTCTTGGTAGTGAAATGCAATCTCCACATTCAAGTGACCAAGAAGTCTTTGGTTTCTAGTCCATTTCTTTTGGACCTAGTTCTATTGGACGAGCATCTATTGGCACTAGTGCAAACTCTAAACTTTTCTGTTCCCTGTGGTTTTGCCATATGAATGCAGAGGCATTCCCTTGGAGATTCAGAGAATCCATAATTACCCATCCTCCTAATTGATGCTCACACATCATCCTCATGATGTAACACGACTAAGAGTTCGGTGAACTAATAGGTTATCTATATCCCTATCTCCTAGAAACCCTAAATAGAGGATTCATTACTCTACTTCTAGTCTCACTAATGTCAATAACTAGATCATTTCATTTAGTGAAGGACCATCACTAGGAGTAAACATAATTACTTCTCTCTAGAGTCTCTATGTGAGACTCAATCTAACTAGTGATTAACTCATCTCCCTCTTGTATTTGATAGAAGAGTGCCACTTGTGTCTAGATAATCTAATCAAAAGAAAGTTAAACTCTCTCTTTCTGATCTCCTATAAGGAAAAGGGCTCTAGTAGTGTAATCTATTCCACTCTCCCTTTCCCTTTGAAAGAGATTGTGTTGAATCCAAATGCTCTACTCATCCAAAATTGAGAACATGCACATAAACTCTCCATCTTTTTCCTTCTAGAATAGTGGAAAATGACACTCCCATGTGAAGGAAAATTACATTGAAAAGTAGAATAAATGAATTCCTTTTAAAAGATAGACTAAGAGATATGTTCTAAACACCTCTTCTCTCAAGGAAAACATACTCAATTCCTCTCCTTTGAAGAAATCATATTTTCCTTTTTTTTTTTCAGAGAACACGAGCTAAAGTGAGATAAGTGAGATCTCTCCTTTATCTCTGAGCCGATTCCCACTTTCGCCTTTCCTTAAAGGAGAAGTTTATGAATTTATTTGGTACTTTCATCCATAAATTGATGCATAATCCTTCATTACTTATATTCCTATGAAGGTGGAGAATGAATGTCCCATAAATAACAAAGGTCTATGTGGTGAAGAGTGGAGAAAATAAATTCCTACTAAGGGCCAAACCCCTTTACTAAAATGTTCAAAAACGATATGACATGATACAATAATAACCAAATGTGTATCTATACTAAAGAAACTATCATTGCTAACCATCCTCTATGCATGGATCTATATGATCCATCTCTACTAGTGCAATTACCCTCCTTGAAAACTATAAAGAGAGTAAGTGATTTCTATGGAGATAAAATCACCCATCACATAGTCTATTGGAAGAATAAATCCTCCATAACCTATGAAGGATAACTCCCAATCCTAAGGAAATTTCTTGTAAGATCTCTCCTCTGATCTAGTGGGACATGCCACCATGAATGATGAGTCCTTTTCTCCTTTGCGATAAAATAATAGTTCTCAAAGGGAAGTCATTTCCAGTCTCCCATAACAGTGGAACCTTATTCTAGTTCATGGTATCATATATACACTAAATCTAATGTATATTCCATATATATATATATATATATATATATATATATATATATATATATATATATATATATATATATATATATATATATATATATATATATATATATATATATATATGTGTGTGTGTGTGTGTGTGTGTGTGTGTAATGGAACATGTAGGTGGACTGAAATGAATCCCATATCCTAGAACTAGTTAGTTTGCTTCTAGTCAAGATTTGACAGTGGATATCCCTTTCTATTCCAAACTAACTTGTTGTTAGGTACCAAGATTGAGTCTTAGAACCTCTCTCTAGATCCCAACATACATATATGTATCGGGTACCCCAAATATTCCTTACTAAGGGATCTATGATCTATATCATAGAGCACATGCCATGAATATGACCTTCCTCACAATCACTTGAATAACATTAGCAGTTGTCAATGCTCTCTCATGGAACCCATCTCTATGATCCCATTTAATTGGTTTCCTTAGTAGTGAAGCAGAAATGCTTCACTACTTACTCAAGTGATGTCCATGAGTGAAACTAGTCACTGTTTGGGTATTCTTCATAATACCCCATAGTTTCCAAATCATACTATGAGACTCTTTTAAAGGTAAGTAAACCTTCAGTGCTGGTGCAAGACAACCACCAATTGATGTTTTGCATAAAGACTTGAAGTCAAAGGATGAAGAAAAGATCAACAATTGAAGATTGAAAATAGAGTATATTCAAGAAATGAAGACTTGTATACATATGTACATTAATTTGTAGTTAGCTCACTTATACCTTTTGTATGGTCATGACCTTGTACATATATGCCTATATATACAAGTAGAAAGTTGGGGGAGGTACGAGAGAGCATGAGATAAGGTGAATTAGATGTTGGAAGAGTTATTAGACACTTTAGAAGTAAAGGAGATCTGTCTCATCATTCAGTTGTAAAATTTTTAGAGAAGAAGAAAAATTGTTCCCTATCTTTTGCTAAATACTCCTTCTGTGTTTAATCTTTTGTGAAATGCTTTTGTGCAAGTCTAATTCTACCTGTGTACAAGTTTTCAAATCTAAAATGTGATGAGGCTAAGAGAATTGAGAGTAGGAACATTTACATGTGTAAATGTGAAGAAGTGAAGTTGCAACAGGTGCAAAATTCAATGCTAATGTTTTGGTCAGTTCTCCTTCCACAATGTAAAGTTTTGAGAAAGCAAGCACTCACACTTTAAGTTGGAAGGTAAGCTACCTATAGCTAAAAGCATTTGAATAAAGGGGTTGTAGTTTGAGAGAACTATGCATTAAAAGTTATAGGTGTCAAAGTCGACCATAGAGAAGTATAGCTTTAGACATAGGTGAGTTGTTTAGATCATTTCTCAAGTTCCACTGAATCTTTTGAGATTATTTAACTTGAATAAGGTGTGCAATCTATAGAAAATAGTTCTTACAAAGTTTCATCACAAACGTTACACATTTGATTAGTCAATGAGTGAGTTATGTGATAGTTCAAAATTTGATAATCTGGTATTGGTCCTTCAAATTGGTAAAGGTTTTGAGTTGTTCTTGATATAGAGGTGCTCTAACATCAAGGATAGCTTATTCTTTTGGAGATTAACGCTCTCCATCAGTGGTATTAGAGTAGGAATCATCAAAATAGAAGAAAGGAGGACCCGGACTCCTGCAATCATACACAAATCAACATCTAAACATTCAAAAGGTGAAAGCGTAAAGGAAGAGCTTGAGAAGGAGGTTTGAAGTTATCAAGAAGATCAAAAGGAACTTCATTTGAAGTAAGGTACACTTATTCCTCATAAATCTTGAAGAATTTAATACACAAGTGAAGAAAGGATGGGAGATTCTCTTCAGATAGAGAAATTGGATAGAGAAAACTATCCAGCTTGGTCAATGAGGATGGAAGCTCATCTTATGAGCAAAGACCTGATAGGTTATATCACAGGTGAAGACGAAAAACCACAATTCAGAGATCCTAGTGTTCCAACTAGGGATGAACTCTCATATTTGAAGACTTGGATGAAGAAGGATGCTCAAGCAAGGAGCATTATCTACATGGGAGTCAATGACTACTTTGTTGGGAAAGATGGATGGATGATCCAAGAGACTGAGTAGGTACTGCTAAACCTGCTTTGTACCAGCCCTCTTTGGCTTCAGCCTTGATTAGTAGAATTCCATAGCATTCCAATGACACCAAGAAATGGGCTATGTTCTTTGGAAATGATGTGTGCAATGATTGAATCAAAACGGATAACTTTGGAAATCACAAACTCAAGAAAACCTTCTATTTATGTCTTGACACCTACTGAATGTTTTTCTCAATGTGACCAGCACAGTAGCAATTGATAAAATTCCTTCTAGGGGTATTTAATTATCTTAGTAAGATATCATTTGCAAGTGGAATGATTTAAAAAGATAAACTATGCTAAGAGAAATCAATTTAGCAAGATTAGCTATACCCCCGACTTTTTAGGACTGTAGCAGAAATAGACCAGTGAGCACCTCGACGCAGATTTCTTTGAATTGACTGAATAAAATGTTTTCAAATTTTGATAGCATGTACTACGCTTCAATCTCAATCCAACAAGCTTTGAATCACTGAATTTGGTGGATTATTGACCGAGATATGCCCTTGACAAGTTGACAGACTTTTGAGTAGACTAGTAGAGAACACAGAGATGAATGATGTAAATGTATCTATAAATTAACACTTGTGTACAATCCCATTGGCATGAATAGCATTGCCTAATGGTGTAGAGAGGTGTAGGCTATGGTATAGTCCTCACACACACTCAATTACAGTAGAATGAAGCTCGGGAGTGAAGTGATCTACCTGCGACTTTTTCATATCCATTTTTATAGAAAATGACTAAACATTTGAATTCAAATTCAAACTTTTGGCTCCCTATGATCAAGCTCCTAAATGCTTGGAGATATTCTCTCAATCAAGTGAGTTACTTTTTCCACGAATCACTTAGGTAGGTGATTACAAAAGATTCTAAGTCAATTTGACTTTTATAATGAGATAAAGTGGTAATTAACCACTAGCATATGTTCCTATGATTCTTCATGTATGTAGAGTCTTCATGATATCTTCCAAGCCAAATGTGTAGGCTTGTGATTTACACCAACATACTTGCTACCTCATATTAGAGGTCTTGAAAGTGCAAGTGATATATGGAATGCTTTTAAGGAGCATTTCCAAAACACTACAAATTCAAGGAAGGCATCTTTGTGGGCAGAGTTTACCACATTCAAGAAGAAGGCCTCTCAATCCATTTCTGAATATGTAACAAGGATGAAGGACATTGTAGATCCATTAGGAGCAGTTGATGAAGATACTGAGGAGGATAAATTGGTAAGGTAGATTCTCACAAGGTTGAGAGGAGATGAGAAATGGAAGCCATTTATTTTCCCTATTGAATTGTCACTAGATCATTTCACTCCTCATTTAAATCAATTGCTAGGACACATGGTAACTTTTGAGCAGGATGTCAAAGGTGATGGTGATAAGAGTGTAGTTCAAGTAATGTATTCAAAGGATAAGAAGAAGAATAGCAAAGGAAAGCAACAATTAAATGAAGAAGAAGGTACAATTAACCAAGCCAACTACCTAAGAGGAAGAGGAGGTGGCAAAGGTAGGGGAAGAGGCAAAAGCAATAAAGATGGAGCCAAAGCTTGCTGGATTTGTGGTAAGACAAATCATTTAGCTCATGATTGTTGGCATAATAATCAGAATAATGGATGATATAGTTAGAACTTTAATTCAAGAGGAAGAGGTGGTAGAAACCAAAGAGGTAATTTCAGAGGTAGAGGTAGTAGAGGTTACTTTGGAAGAAAGGCAGGTAGAGGTTTCCAAAGTCAATCCTACAAAAATACCAACTACAGTTATGCTTCAGATCAGAAAGAAGATTCAATCTTAATCATGAATGCAACTTGTGAAAGACAAAGTGAAGATCAAAGAGTCTTCTACATTGACGCAGGGTCTAGCAATCACTTGAGTGGTAACATAGCTCTGATGACTGATTTGGAAAATAAGGTAACTAATCATGTAGTTCAAATAGGTGATAATACAGAGCACAATGTGAAGTCAATTGGATCAGTGAAGGCCAAGGATGGAAGTACTCTTCTGAGTAAGGTCTTGTATGTTCCTACAATTCCAAAGAATCTAATAAGTGTAGGGCAAATAGTTGAAAAAGTTATGAAGTAAGGTTCACTAATGATGGAGTTTTTGTGGAAGACCCTAGCAATAGGTATAAACAAATTGTTTCAGGCAAGAAAGAAGGAAGACTCTTCACATTGAAGATTCAAGGTAATGTTGGTCATGCCTTGTTTACTTATGGAGGACATAAAATCTCTTAGTTAGATCTTTGGCACAAAAGCCGTGGACATTTCAATGAAAGAGGTATTAAAGATATGGTTAACAATGGTTCAATTCTTGGATTGCCTAATGTTGCAGGTCAACATATGACATACAGATGTGAGGCATGTCAATTAGGTAAGGATCATAAGCAATCATATTCTAAGCATGGATTTATGTATTCAGAGAAGCTTGAATTGGTACACATAGATGTGTGGGGACCATCAAAGGATTTCAGTATAAATGGTTCAAGATATTATGTGATTTATGTTGATGATGCTACTAGATCACTATCTATGTGATCAAAGATAAATCAGAGGTATTAAATACATTCAAACATTATCATGTGTATGCAGAAGGAATTACAGGTCAAAAGTTGAAGAGAATAAGATCAGATGGAGGGGGAGAGTATTTTTCTAATGAGGTTAGTGATTACTTATGGAATGCAGGTATAAAAAGGGAAGTTACTTGTAGGTACTCTCCTCAACAAAATGGTGTAGCAGAAAGGAGAAATAGAACTCTTGTTGAGTTTGCAAGATCAATGATGAAGGAGAAAAGTTGTCCAAATTATTTGTGGGCTGAGGCTATAAATACAGTTACATAATTGGTTAATAGGTTACCATGTAAAGCTTTGCAGGGAATGACACCATATGAAGCTTGGTGGGGTAAGAGACCTTCCTTAGATCATTGCAAAGTGTTTGGATGTTTAGCCTATGCATATGTGCATATGTGCCATCTCAGTTGAGGCATAAAATGGAACGTAAAGCTGAAAAGTATGTGTTCATTGGATATGATGATAAGCAGATGGGTTATACGTTGTGGAGTCCATTCACAAAGAAATTTCTTGTATCAAAGGATGTTACATTTGATGAGCAAGGTACTTGGTATATAGGTACAATCAATAATCATGCAGGTGATGAAGAAATTTTGAATCAGAAGAAAGGTAAATCAAAGGTTAAGATATTTGATGAAGAAGAGAGCAATGAAGTACAAGTTGAATTTGAAGAAGTACCAAGGTTTGATCCACAATGTGATGAACTAGAAAGTTCAAGAAGTGGAGAACTCAGAAGGTCATCAAGACACAAATGGCAACCTACAAGGTATAGCTATGACACTTTTTTTTTTACTACTAAAGATTATGCTTACATGGTTAAAGTAGATGAACACCCTTCTACATATGAAGAGACAGAAGGTAAGAAAAATTGGGAGAAAGCTATGCAGGAAGAGTATGATGCATTGATGGAGAATGAGACATGGGATTTGGTTCCTAAACCAAATAGTCAGAAGATCATTGGATGCAAATGGGTCTATAAGACAAAAAGTATGCAGATGGAAGTGTGTCTAGATATAAAGCTAAACTTGTTGTGAAAGGTTTTGCTCAGACATATGGTATAGATTATGATGAGACTTATAGTCTTGTGGCAAAGATGACAACCATCAGGACACTCATAGCCATTGGTGCATGTAAAGGTTGAAGATTATGTCAATTAGATGTGAAGAATGCTTTTTTTAATTGTTATATTTTAGATGATGTTTTTCATGGAGCAACCATAAGGGTTCAGAGATAAAAGGTATTCAGAATATGTATGCAAGCTCAAGAGAGCTTTGTATGGTTTGAAGCAAGCCACAAGGGCATGGAATTATAGACTTGTGAAGTTCTTGAAGGAACTTGGTTTCTAAGTATCTAAAGCTGATAGTAGCTTGCTTGTCAAAGCAAGTGATGATGGGTTCATTTACATGTGCATATATGTTGATGATATAATCCTTACAGGTATATATGAGAAAGGAATTCAAATCCTCAAGAAAGAGATAGAGAAAGAGTTCAAGATTAGTGACTTGGGAGACTTGTCATATTTCTTGGGCATGGAGATCTCATATACTCAACATGGAGTGTATGTAGCTCAAGAAAGGTATTTGAAGAACTTGTTAATCAAGTTTAAAATGGAAGATTGGAGGGTAGCACCTACTCCAATGGAGGTGAATCACAAATTGAGCAGATATGGAGGAGAAGAATTCAAGGATATGAAGCTATATCAAAGTCTGGCTGGTAGTCTAATCTATGCTACATTAACTAGGCCTGATTTGTCATATGCAATTGGAGTGTTGTCTCAATTCATGCATTGTCCTAGGAGAGAACATTGGATTGCAGGACAAAGTGTTGAGATACATTAAGGGTACAATCAAGGAAGGTTTGTATTATGGTTTTACATCATATACAAACATCAAGATATATAGTGATACAGATTGGGCAGGTAATCCTGATGATAGGAGATCAACATATGGATACTTGTGTTATGTGCAAGATAAGCTAATCTCTTGGTGTTCTAAGAAGCAACACACAGTTGCTTTATCATCTACAGAGGTAGAGTATAAAGGTATGGTCAAAGCTACAGAGATTCAAAGACATGGCAGGTATAAAGAAGATAGAGAAAACCTCAATTGATGATTGAGGGGGAGCTACTGGTGCAAGATATCCACCAATTGATGTTTTGGATAAAGAATTGAAGTTGAACGATGAAGAAAAGATCAACAATTGAAGATTGAAGATAGAGTATATTCAAGAAATGAAGACTTGTATACATATGTACATTAATTTGTAGTTATCTCACTTATATCTTTTGTATGGTAATGAGCTTGTACATATATGCCTATAATTACAAGAAGAAAGTCGGGCAAGTATGAGAGAGCATGAGATAAGAAGAATTAGATGTTGGAAGAGTTATTTGACACTTTTGAAGTGAAGAAGATCTCTCTCATCATTCAGTTGTAAAATTTTCAAAGAAGAAGAAACATTGCACCCGATCTTCTGCTCAATACTCCTTTTGTGTTTAATCTTTTGTAAAACGCTTTTGTACAAGTCTAAGTCTATAGTTGGTTGACCTCTATACAAGTTTTAAGATCCTAATTGTGATCAAGTTGAGAGAATTGAGAGTAGGAACATTTACATGTGTAAGTGTGAAGAAGTGAAGTTGCAACAGGTGCAAAATTTGATGATAATGTTTTGGCTAATTCTCCTTCCACATTGTAAAGTTTTGAGCAAGAAAGCACTCATTTTTTAAGTTGAAAGGTAAGCTACCTATGGCTAAAAGAATTTGAATAAACACATTGTAATTTGAGAGAAATATGCATTAAAAGTTACAGGTGTCAAAGTCGACTATAGAGAAGTACAGTTTTAGACATAGGTGAATTGTTTAGATCATTTCTCAAGATCCACTAAATCTTTTGAGATGATTTAACTTGGAGAAGGGAGATGATTTAACTTGGAGAAGGTGCGCAATCTATAGCAACACCTTGTACAAAGTTTCATCAGAAACATTACACATTAGATTAGTCAATGAGTGAGTTATGTGCAATAGACTTTTCTGAGTAGTAACTTTCCTCACAAATAGTTCAAAATTTGAAAATCTGGTATTGGTCCTTTAAATTGGTAAAGGTTTTAAGTTGTTCTTGATATAGAGGTGCTCGAACATCAAGGATAGCTTGTTCTTTTGAAGATTAAAACTCTCCATCATTTAGTACATTCGAGATCATCATAAAGACATCTCCCATGCCTCTATGCAACTTCCTAAAAGCTATAGGATTGCTTGTGCACATTCCTAATGGTGAAGATATATCTCCTTCTTGTCATGGACAAAGGAAACCATCTTGAACCTTAGATTCCATGTGAATCCTATATCTCATGATTGGTTCAGAATTAGGAGAAACCAATGCTTTCATTGCATCCTAAACATGCCAAAACCCTAACATCGACTGTCTATTTGCTAAATTGTAACATTCTAAGGTCTTGATCGATTTGCTGACATCATTGATGACATCATCAACTTGCAACCACCCTTAAAAACCTATATAAGGAGGGGTTCGCCACATTTGTAATCATTCTTGCCAATACCAGTCTTGGGAGCTCAAGGAGTCATGACCACTAAGTAAGCACTCTCCGAGTTCCAGTTCCAATTCTTGTCTTGTTCTTTGTTCCATTCTTGTCTAGTCTAGTTCTTGGACATCCTGTCTTGTCCTCTTGTAATCTCGTAGTACGGGATCTTGTTGAGTTCTTTCTTGTATTCAGTTCATCTCCTAGATGGGAGTTCTTGTAATCGAGATATCTTGTTCCATACTCACGATCCTGGGTTGTGGGATCTCCTATATCATCTCTAATCCAGTTTTCCATACCTATTGGTCCCGGGTTGTGGAACGTATTATATGAGTTACATATTCTTGTATCATTTTCCCTACATGAGTGCTCTTGTAATCAGAAGTGTATTTTTGAAATCTTGTCTAGTGTAGTCAGAGAGCACAATCTAGTGCTCCCCTGACATTTTGGCAAGGCTAGCTTCTATCCAAGACCAGTCATCATGGAGAATCCTTATGAACAGATCATAGCATCACTTCAGAGTCTCCAACAACAAGTCCAAGACCTAACTCATCGACAGACACAAGTCAAGATGGTACATCCTGTGCATGTAGGTGCACTCCTCCAAGAATTACAAGAACGAATGGAGAGTCTTCAGACAAATCAAGGGAGCATGCAAGTAAATCAACGACCTAGTACATCGTTCATGAGGGAACCCAAGATCTGTATGCCAGAAAAGTTCGATGGGGATCCCATTAAGTTTCACGGATTTCTCCAGCAAGTTAAATTGTACATCCCTATGCAACCTGATAGATACACTGACGAGGCATCCAAGGTCGGCTTTATTGTAACCTTGCTTTGTGGACAAGCATTATCATGGTTTGCCCCAATCTTGGAGAAGAACATGGCAGTACTTCAGGACTATGAGGGGTTTTTTCGAGAACTCACTGCCACATTTGGAGATGCAGACACAAGTCGAGTGGCAGAAACAAAGCTTCGGAAGCTACGTCAAGGTAACCACCCTGATTCTACCTATGCATATGAATTTAGGCAGTTGATATGTGACCTCACTTGGCATGAAGATTATTTCATAAGCCAATTTAGATGGGGTTTAAGAGATGATGTGAAGGAACTTTTGCTCACGATGTGAGAGGTTAAAACATTGAATGAATATATCATGCAAGCTATTCAATGTGATAACCGACTTTTTGAAAGGAAACAAGAAAAATAAGTAGAAGGAAGACCTCTCCAGTGGAAACCCTTTCAAACCACTCCTAAAGATGAGTCTATGCCTGAACCTATGCAAATAGATGTAACTAGGTTTCAGCCTCTAACACGAGAAGAGAAATAGAGAAGGAGAGCTAACAAGTCATGTCTCTATTGTGGAAACCCTGGACATATTGCAGTTAATTGTCCAAACAAGAGAACAAAATCCAGAATCACAGCCACGCTTGTAGAGTAGGGAAACGATGAAGTCCAGTTAAAAAAGAGAGTGTGGAGCCAGACCATGATATAAGAAAGGGTCTTATAATTCCAGCTATAGCCATAGAAACATGTCTTGCACCTGTCAAGTTAATCATACCCAAGAAGACCCTTTCCCTTACAGCCCTAGTAGATTCAGGAGCCTCCTCATGTTTCATCGATGAGGGATTGTCTAAGAAACATGGAATTCCTATAATTCGAAAGAACAAACCAATAGTAGTTGAAGTAGTAGATGGACGACCTTTAGCATCTAGGAATGTAACCATGGAAACCACACCATTGAGATTACACCTTGGTGACCATGAATCCCACATATGTTTCACTGTAATATTGAGCCTAGTACATCTAGTTATCATTGGAATGCCCTGGTTAAAGAAGCATAATCCAGACATTAATTCGGAAAATAATAAAATCACCCATCATGATATCCAGAAGAGCCTAGCATATGTCGAAGCCAAAGCCTTCATACATGCAGTACGGAAGGAACCTACATATATGATCTAGGCCATGCCAGCTCAAGAATCCTAGAAAGATGATCCAGTACAACTACCCAATCAGTATAAAGGCTTTGAAGATGTTTTTGAAAAGAAGAATGCAGATATCCTCCCAGAGCATAGACCTTACGATTGCCCCATAGATCTTCAAGAGGGAGCACAACCACCCTTTGGAGCAATCTACAGACTATCCCCAGAGGAACTTAGAGAACTACACAAGAACATTGATGAGAATCTAGCAAAGGGGTTTATCAAACACTCGAAGTCTCCAGCAGGAGCTCCTATTCTATTTGTAAAGAAGAAGGATGGGACTCTTCACTTGTGTGTAGACTATCGTGGATTGAATAAAGTCACAATAAAGACCAGATACCCGCTACCACTTATATCAGAGCTCTTGGAATGCCTTGGAAAAGCAAAGTTCTTTACAAAGATTGATCTTCGAGGAGCTTACAACCTTGTCAGGATCAGAGAAGGAGACGAATGGAAAACATCATTTCGAGCAAGGTATGGCGATTTTGAATATGTAGTTATGCCATTCGGTCTTACAAATGCTCCAGCTATCTTCCAACATACGATGAATGATATCTTTCGAGAATATTTAGATGATTTTGTTGTAATATACCTTGACGATATCTTGATATTCTTCAAAAATCTAGAGGATCATGAATGTCATGTAAAGATAGTCCTAGAGAAACTAAGAGAAAAAGGATTATATGCAAAATTGGAGAAGTGCTCTTTCCATAAGACAAAAGTGGAATTTTCAGGGTACATTGTATCAGATAAAGGAATTTTTATGGACCCTAAGAAGATTCAGACAATCCTTGATTGGCAACCACCTTCATGTGTTTGAGATGTACAATGTTTTCTAGGGTTTGCCAACTTCTATAGGATATTCATCAGAGATTAGTCCAAGATAGGGACACCTGTTACCAAGCTTACAAGGAACTCCAAATTCTCATGGACCGAAGAAGTAGAAAAAGCATTTCAGGCCTTGAAATCAGCATTCACTACTGCTCCAATTCTAGTTCCTTGTGATTCTAGTAAGCCCTTCTTCCTAGAGATAGATGCATTAGACTTTGTCCTAGGGGCCATTCTTTCCCAATATGGAGATGATGGACACCTACATCCAATTGCATATCATTCAATGAAATTTTCTCCTCCAGAAATTAATTATGAAATTAATGATAAATAACTTCTTGCCATAGTGGACGCATTTGATACCTAGCATCACCATCTAGAAGGAGAAGCTCATAAAGTTATTGTGTATACAGATCACAAGAACCTATAGTATTTTATGACCACCCGCATCCTCAATAGAAGGAAATCTTGATGGAATAATTTTTTATCTAGGTTGGACTTTGTCATCACATATCATCTAGGACAGCAATAGTGTCAGTCAGATGCCTTGTCAATAAGATCTTACCTTGCACCAAAGAAGGGTGAAGAGGCCTTTGATCAACAAGAGAGTGTATTACTCAAGCTTGAGCATCTCCAGTTAGCAGCTATCTCTTCAAGCCATCATGAAGATTTAGCCTTGAATCATTTGATCTGTGAGACTCTACCACAAGATGAATTGTTTTGTAACATTAAGCAAAAAACTCAAGAAGGAAGAATTTAAGAAGCAAATGAATTCCAAGAAAAGTATGGGTTACTATTCTATAAGAACCTATTGTATGGCCCTCCACGAACTCCCAGGATCCAAGTACTTCAACAACGTCATGATAACCTTGCAACAGGATATTAGAGTGAATAAAACAATAGAATTTATATCAAGGGATTTTTGGTGGCCTCAAATGTGGAAGGAAGTCAAAGAATATATCCAAACCTGTGACACTTGTAATAGATCTAAGGTACCACCACATAAACCTCATGGCCTCTTGCACCCTTTACCTATTCCAAAAAGGTAATGGGCTTCATTATCTATGGACTTCATCATAGACCTACCAAAGTCAGACAAGTATGATGCCATAGATCTCCTGTATCATCTCTAATCCAGTTTTCCATACCTATCGGTCCCCGCTTGTAGGACGTATTGTATCAATTACCTATTCTTGTATCATTTTCCCTACATGGGTGCTCTTGTAATCAGAAGTGTATTTCCGAAATCTTGTCTAGTGTAGTCAAAGAGCACAATCTAGTGCTCCCCTAACACTTCCCCTTAGCAATCCTATGGTCTAAATATATAAGGATTATGTATAGGGATCCAAATACTATTGAAGCTTCCTTATGTATGATGCTTTGATGGTCCAAAGTCCATCAAGTACATGCTTACCAACATGCTTTTACCTTATTGATGTTTTCAATGAGTGCATGTTTACCATGCCATAAAATTCTTACCTAAAGGTAAGTGCATATATAAGCCATGTGGTGGGAAAACTTTCGATAGCATTTCCCTAAGGAAATGGAGTTCCAAAAGATTTTAACCATAAGATCAAACATAAGGCCTTGCAGACCAATGGCCCATAGGCTATTCACATAGGGCTTGGAAAGCCCATGGCATACTACCCATATACTCATATATGAACTCTAGAACCTGTAAAAACATAAAATGATAGCAACAACATCTTTTTTGCATAACCTTGTACTTCGTGCAATCATCTTTCTTGGAAAACGTCAAAATAGTGTATTCCTTGCAAGTTGATCCATCTTTAAAACTTAAAAGAATGAACAACTTTGATGTATGAATTCCAATCATGTATCCATGCATATACCTACAAAAGATGCCAAAACATAAACTTAAATTCTTGAAAAATATAAACCATACGTCCCATAATGGTTTGATGTTGAATTGCATGCATCCAAGCTTTTTGAATGAGCTTTGAGACCTCTACCCATTTTTCACCATGTTCAACTTGTATTTGAAAGGCTGCTTATTATCCTTGACACCTCTAACTTTGATGGAGAAATCTCCCCAAAGCTTCCTTGCATGTCCATATGCACCAACATCAACCTAAGAACCCAAGGGATCTTTTGATATAAAACCCCAACATTATCATGAACATGGTCACACTATCAAAGATGAGTAGTGCTTCAACTTCCCAAACCAATTTTCTTTTAAAAAAACCTTTGTTTGGCCTCCACATAACCTCTGATTTCTATTTCTTAATCTAGACCAAACATTATAGTATGGATAGAGCTCTTTGAAAATCTCCAAAAATGAAAGAGCTCTCATTTGTTGGGTTTAGAGTTTTCATTCTAGAACTCCTATGAGCTTTGTACTCACTTTTGAGCAATAAAAAGCTTCTTGGAGAACTTGTCTCTTGTCTCCTTGTGAGTGTGTGTGCGTGTGCATATGTATATTGGTGCCTACATATGTGATTTCTCTCTCTCTCTCTATCTCTCTCTCTCTCTCGTTCTCGATGTGTGTACTTCCATCTACCAATGTGCCATCATATCACCAATTGGTCACTACATGGGTTAAAACAATTTTGTCATGTGTAAATTGTCTTGCTTGATGTTGGTACATCGATTGTGTGTGGGTCTAAAACATGAACAAAATGTAAATAAAGTGAGATGAGCTACACACAACCCTTTCTATGTCCTCAAGAGACAAAACTTTTAATATTCTTTCCTTTGGTGTTAGAACAAATGAAAAAAACTTTTGGCGAAGAACATAAAAATCCTTGTTTTCTTGAGGAGATCATGTGCAACCGTTTGAAAAATTCATCTTCTTTATCTCCATTGATGTTCAACAAAAAATTTCAGGCTCCATAGCAATGAAAACGTTTTTTGTAGCCCCTCTAGGATGCTCACAAGCCTCTCAAGGAGGAGCCAATGCAAGTTCAATGCCCTCACACATAGGACACAAGAAGAGTATCTCCGCGGCTTCCCAAAGGAGCATCGATAAAACCGTTGCATGGAGTGTGTGTGTGTGTGTGTGTGCGTGCGTGTGTGTGTGAGAGAGAGAGAGCTTCTCTGGTTGTTGTTGGGAGCAATGTAAGAACTATCCATTTATATCTTGATTATAGTCCTTCTATAGGAGATCATGTTCAACCTTTTGAGAAAGTTATCTTCTTCATCTCCGTGAGTGCAAACATCAGGCTAAAGTTTTAGGAGCCCTTTCGGAGGCTCACGAGCCCCTCAAGGAGGAGCCCATGCAAATTCAATGCCTTCACACATGTAAACCGGAAGGAAGTTCATGGCTATTTGGCACCCCCTCATAGAAATCAAAAAGTTTATTTTCTTATGGTAAATTCTTCATCGTGGAATCTGGATCAATCTTATGGCAAATTCCCATGGGCACTAGTCCCCTTTTCTTGTACTTTTCTTTAATTAATTCAAGTCCGGGAGAGTAGGCTAAAGTCGAACTTCATTTATTCAAAAAAAAAAAGAGTTGAGATCATAGTGGTCATGGATGGATCATATGGGAATTGAAGTTCGAGGGGTCTATATCATTTGCTATTTAAGAGGAAGGAAGTGGTCCTGCTCTAGAAAACTCTCCGTTGTAATGCCCCCTCTATAGTGAAAGAGGTGCTCCGGTCCAAGGAGGATGTTATCTTCCTCTTTTATTTCATGCCCCAAAAGTCAAAAGGTTTGGATGTATATTCAAAAAATGCTCTGATTTCTCCATAAAAAGCAATTTATTGTATCGAGCGGGCGTGGTTTAGTGGATGTGCCTTGTACTCCTAGGCAAATGACCAAGGTTCAAGTCCCACTCTGGGTTGGATGCTTCAAAGTTCCCCAAGATGGGTGCCTCTAGCTTACGAGGTCGGTTGTGTGTGTCTTTCCAAATTCATTGTACTCTCAAAAAAAAAAAAAGCAATTTGTACATCAATCTCTCGACAAAAAGCAATTTGTTTATGGGTATCAAGGGGGAGCCCCTAAAGATTTTTTTATTTATTTTTTCTTTGTAAACATACGTATGCAACCAAATTTGATAATATACCCAAAAAGCTAGTCCATAAAGAAAATTCTTCCTCCCTTAGGTCAAAGAGTAGAAAAGCAGAAAAGTGATCTCCCCTTTTCCGTGATGCAAAGTGTCAAACTCTAAAGGCATGCATCCTCCATCCATGAAGGGGATGGGAGGATATCATCGATTTTCTTTGCAGTTCCCACTCTAATCTTCTTCGACATTTTGCTTTTAGAAAGTCATGCATTGTCAACATAGCTTTCAGGTATGTTTTTTTTTTCTCAGGACATAATATGCTCATTATTTTTTCAGGTATTGTCTATAGGCCATAATATGTTCATTATTTTTTCAATAATTGAAAGTCTTGATTGTCTGGATTTTTCTTCATCTTGTGGACATATCTAGAACCCAAAGCTTTTAAAATCTCTCTCTCTCTCTCTCTCTCTCTCTCTCTCTCTCTCTCTCTCTCTACCTTCCAGCAGAGTGGATGAGACAACCTTCACTTTCATTGAAGAATAAAGAATAAGACTGAATGTCCATTTCAACAGACAAAGGCTGCACACTCCGGACTTATTTTTTCCAGGCTGTGGGATCCCCATGGAAATTGAATTCCGCATATGATAAGACGTAGCACTTTAGTATCTTGGCATCTGTATGCGTAGCCAATCTTCTTTGAGGTGAGGAATATGCAAGATGAAGTCAACATGTTCGTTTCTTTTTCAGAAAAGTTAGACTGAGATTGAGAGCCCCTTTGGATAAAACTCGTTTGAGGTTTTCCTCCTTTCCACTTGTGAGAAGCAGAATGAGTATCCATCGCTAACAGTCTCCTAAAGAAAAAAAAGGGGATCTCTGATTTCCGTGCATCAGTCTTGCAACACGCAAGGGGATATTTGATTGGGCGGAGAGATGCACGCACAACAAGGAGTCGAGAAACTACTCAGATTTAGAAGTCGAAAGAGTTTTTGTTCTTCTTTGTATCCCTATGGGATTCAACATGGAGATGGAAATGATCTCTCACTAAAGTCGAATCAAAGCCTTACTGTGAAATGAATATGAGAGCGAAGATGGTTATAATGCAGATTTTGTGATGTAAGTTCAAATAAAGCTTCAATGTTACAACTCTTCTTTTAATTGAGGTTTGGCAAGTGCTAATTACTCCCTTGAACCCCCACAAGGCAGACGTTAGACAAAGTCACAAGTGGTTAGAGTTTTTTTTTTAAATAAAGGAAGTTTGGCCGCAGCCTAATCTCCCGGACTTTAATTATAATAAAGAAAAAAAGTTACAAGTGAATGGGACTAGTGCCCATGGGACCCCCCAAATCCCACAATGCAGGGGAGGAGTATGGCAAGCTACAGGGCATTACAGATCATGCAGATAAAATTATCATCACCCTCATGTGGGACCCATTTGGGTTTCAACTTGTTTTCGAGGAGATAAATACAATGATGTCTAAATGGTGGAGATCTCTTGACTCGGGAGATTCTTTTACCTAGGAGAAACAGGATTTCTCGATCGACCATTCCTTGGGAGTTTGGCCAAAATTGACAGCACATCGCTCCCTCCAAAATCTGTGGTGTGCCACCATGGTGCAAGCCATCGGTGCATCGAAGATTTAGCTCACCTGTTCTTCGACTGCCCCAAGTCCCGTATTATCTAGCATCATGTTGGGTCAGACAAGTGGTTAGAGTTGATTTACACTCACCAAAGCCATATTATTACATGTCCAACTAGAGGGTTGAACACAAGACCTCCACCTCATAACGTAGTTGCTTCTTAAAATGGAAAGCAGTTCACTTAATACGAGTGGCATATCTTAATTCACTCAAGTTAACTCGAGTTAGGATGTCTAAAGTCCCTTGGGTGAAGTTCTCTTCCTTTTGCACCTATGTGGATTGAACCCATGAGCTCCACCATCCCACTCTTAAGACCTAACCACTAGGTTAAGCCCATACTTATCATCCAAATGACTAGTGTTTTCCTTCCTTTAACCCTTACTCAAGAGATTTTACAGCAATCACGCTCTAGCACTCATACTCTTGGCTATTTTTGTTGATGGGCTCAGCTCCTTGGTTAACCACCAAGGATGTTTAGGTCAGATTAGAAGCCCCTCTCTTCTACTAGACCAAGATCAACTAGTGCTCAGGTTGCTCATTGACAACACTATCATCTTTCTCCAAAATGGGATTTTTTGTATGTCGTTCTGATCAACTAGTGCTTAGATTTTCTCATTCACAACACTCTACTATAGAAGGGTATGTTATTCAGCTTCATTTGATAACTAATGTTTATCAACACCTATTTTATATGTTCCATCATCTATTTCCTTGGTTGCAAGAGACCAAATAACAACGAATGTGGGAAGATGGAATGAATATGTACAAACTTTCTCTAGATGGGAGATTCTTAGAGAAGCTGGTTCCTAAAATCAAATGGTAAATCTACTCTAGCCCTAAGGATGTGGTGGGTTTTGGTATTCTAGATTAGCAAGTTATCGCTAACAAGTTGGTGGCTATATGGATGATCAAACTTTGTTGCAATGACAAAAAATCCTTGTCTAAGCTCATCTTTAGAAACAAAAAAACATTTCCCTTTCTACAGCCCCCAGACGGAACAACCTTGATCATCCCATGCTCATTCTCTCCCCTTTACCAGTGATTCCCAAAGGCTCTCGCTTGATATGTTTGTTGTGGAAAGCTTGGAATCACATAAACCCCATTGCTCCATCAGTAGTGAATACAAATAAACCCATTGCTCCATCAGTAGTGAATACAAATAAACCTCATTGCTCCATCAGTAGTGAATACAAATAGGCTACTAGTATCCTTCAGCATTACTCTATACGGTTTCAAATCGCTAGTATCAAGGAAGTAGGAACGAGAATATCCAAAGACAAAAACAAAACGTAGGGAAAGAGAATATCCAAGGCGCAAAAAAAGCTGTGGTCCAAAGGGTTTCGTAAATGGCTTGGAAGCACCTTTGGAACAAGGACAAAAGATAGTACATCAGATTTGGGGACATGGACCCAATTCGTAGCCTATATGATATTGACAAGTGTAATATACTAAGTACTTGGGACTCGGTTGAGACTCCTTTTCCGGTAAAAGCTAAAAGAATAAAAAACTAAAACAGAATTAAAAAGCGAAAAAAGCCAAAGTCTATGGCATTCGTGATAGAAGGTCTCAAGCTTAAAAAGAAATGGGCCCCATGAAAGAGATGAGAGGATATCATTAATTTGCTTTGCAATTCCCTCTCTAGTGTCTTTATACATTTCTTTAGTTTTCCTTAATCAAAGGTTGTGTTTGATTAAAAAAAGAATTAAGAATAGACTATACGCCCAATTATGATCTTTTTTTGAATGTCTTTCTTTTGTGAGGTTTCGTTATCTAGGTCATAATGTATGCTAGTATCATGAACCCATGTTAATCTTGTAGATTTTCTCTGCTTGATTTGCGACTCGAAGAAAACTATGGTCCAAGTTTTTTGAGCATCTTATCCACCTATCTATGATCCAACAGTTTTAAAATCTCTCTCTCTCTCTCTCTCTCTCTCTCTCTCTCTCTCTCTCTCTCTCTCACACACACACACACACACTCACACACACACACACATACACACACACACATACACAATATGCAAGAGAAAATCAACATGTTCTTCTCTTTTTCAGTAAGGTTAGATTGACCTTGAGAAAGCGTCCAATGCATACAAAGAGGACCATCTTTACAATCGTCAATAGTTCTACAAAAATGGTTTCAGTTTTCCCTCCGTTCCCAATGTCGGAACTAGATTCAATATCGATAGAAAACTCTCATTATCTGTCGTGCTTCAACAGCCCTTAAAAAAAGGGGGGGGGGGGGGGGGGGGGGGGTAGCTGGGGTGGCTGATTTCCCCTCCTTCTTTC
Source organism: Ceratopteris richardii (assembly GCA_020310875.1). Lineage (NCBI taxonomy): Eukaryota > Viridiplantae > Streptophyta > Polypodiopsida > Polypodiales > Pteridaceae > Ceratopteris > Ceratopteris richardii. Next base: position 128,943,287 of record CM035441.1, on the reverse strand, counting down.
CATATTTAAGTAGATCAATGTTTCAAAGACCAAAGGGTACACATAGCCCCCTCCAGATTATACATAACACATCTGAAATGTGGCTAGATCCAATGTAAATTTTAGTCACATGTACATCACATTTTTGTATAAAATACTCAAGAACGGATGTTTTCATTAGACATGGGTGAAGTGGGCCATTCTTTGCGTGTCTCGGGCGAGTGCAATTTTGCTAAGGTTCGAGATCCAGGGGATTGCTCTAAGCTTTCTACCTTGGGTGGTAGAGTGAGTATGCGACATGTCCAAAATAGATGCACACACAACAATTCATTGTTCTTTATCATAGATGCTATGTTAATCGTTTGCTCCATCTGTGTCTAGCGTTTAGAGAAACTACTAAGAGTTAGTAGTCAGAATAGCTTCAGTGTTTCTGTGGATCTCTATGGGATTAATTGTAGAAATGGGAGTGATCCCCCCCCCCCCCCCCAACGGATAAACAAAGCTTAACAAATGGAGCTAATGTCAAACGAATATGAGAGCAAAGATGTTTCTAATACTAACTTTCATGATGCTTCAAATAAAGCTCCAGCCTTACGAGTCTTCAGAAACTCTCACTTGTAAACTCTCCCTCAATCACACCAAAAACGAAAAGAAAAATGAACATAGCAGATTGAACTTCTTAGTTTGAATTAAAAGAGCTTCCAAGTCTCATGGAAGCAAATCAATTTGGATCCTTTCAATTGCATGAGTTCGTTTAGAATTTGTATGAATACCTGGTTGCAAGGATCTAGCTAGTCAAAGCCCCTCACTACTTCCCCTAGTGAGTAAGGAATCATTTCATCTCTCAGTTTAATAAGTTCATATAATTGTTGTATCGACCTGAAGACCCTTTTACTCTTTTGTGAAGCTTCATAGTTCTATCTCAGGTTTCAAGTGTGTAGCATCAGGTTGAGAGAGAGAGAGAGAGAGAGAGAGAGAGCTCCCAGGCTCCTCTACCTCTTTTGGGGAGCAAGGTAAGAACCATCTATTCATACCTAAAAAAGGTGGTTACTTCATATATGGGATTCTTCTTGAGACTGCACTCATGCTTTCTACTTCACTTCTCAACCTCTAGATCTACTCCAAGAGCCTGTTCCCTCTCTAACTGGGAAGAAAAATCAAGCTACTCCCTTTGTAAGAGGTAGTCTGGGAGCACCTTGTTTGACGGAATTGGCCATAACCTGGTGAGTCAATAGCCAAATCAAGTGATTCAAGTGTTGAAGAATCTACACGGTGAAATATTTGTTTAGGGTAGCGACAAGAAATGCTTTCCCCTCAAGATATTTCTTTTGTATAGCTTCAAAGTTGGTTATCTAACACATATACGCCTACTTCGAGTCAACCACACCATGTTCTATTTCTACAATTGCTTTTGCATATATATGTGCATTCTATTTCCTTCAAATCACACCCTTCTTCACCTCATACATCATTTTGAGATCATTTTAGGT
>CM035441.1:128911818-128931818 GCA_020310875.1 Ceratopteris richardii | reverse complement strand
ACAAAGGGAGTACTAAGCGAAAGATCGGGTGCAATATTTCTTCATTTGTGAAAAGTTTTTTACATCTAAGTGATGAGAGAGATCTCCTATACTTCTAAAGTGTCCAATGACTCTTACAACTTCTAAATCTTCTCTTCACATGCTCTCACATATTTTCCCCGACTTTTTGCTTGTATATATAGGCATATATGTACAAGCTCATGACCATACAAAAGGTATAAGTGAGCTATCTCTAAATTAATGTACATATGTATACAAGTTTTTATCTTCTGAACATGTACTTTCTTTAAGCTTCATAAATTGATCTTTTCTTCAATCTTTGACTTCAACCCTTCATCAAAACTTCAATTGTTGATTGTCTTGCACCAACAACTTCCCCTCATCAATTGAGGTTTTCTCTATCTTCTTTATACCTGCCATGTCTTTGAATCTCTGTAGCTTTGGTCCATCCAAGCTTTTTGTTAAAATATCAGCAATCTGATCTTTTGTTGAAGTATGTATGACTTCAATCTCCTTATCCATCACCTTCTCTCTTAGAAAGTGATACTGAATCTCAATGTGTTTAGTCCTGGCATGAAAAACAGGGTTAGCAGCTAGATACAATGAACTCATGTTATCTCTATGAATAGTGGGTGTACTCTAAATGATGTCAAAACTCTTCATAAGAGTCTTTATCCATATGACTTCCTCTGCAGTTTCAACCATACCTTTATACTCTGCTTCTATAGATGATAAAGCAACTATGTGTTGCTTCTTAGAACACCAAGAGGTTAGCTTATCTCCCACATAACACAAGTATCCATAAGTTGATCTCCTATCATGAGGATTACATGTGCAATCTGTATCACTATATATCTTGATGTTTGTATCTGATGTAAAACCATAATACAAACCTTCTTTGAGTGTACCCTTAATGTACCTCAAACCCTTTGTCCTACAACCCAATGTTCTTTCCTATTACAATGCATGAATTGAGACAGCTCTCCAACTGCATATGATAAATCAGGTCTAGTTAGAGTTGCATAGATTAGACTACCAACCAAACTTTGATATAGCTTCATGTCCTTGAAATCTTCTGCTCCATATCTGCTCAATTTGTGATTCACCTCCATTGGAGTAGGGGCTACCCTGCAATCTTCCATTTTAAACTTGATCAACAAATTCTTCAAATACCTTTCTTGAGTTACATACACTCCATGTTGAGTGTATGAGATCTCCATGCCCAAGAAATATGACAAGTCTCCGAAGTCACTAATCTTGAACTCTTTCTCCATTTTCTTCTTTAGGCTTTGTATGCCCTTCTCATTTGTACCTGTAAGGATTATATCATCAACATATATGCACATGTGAATGAACCCATCATCACTTGCTTTAACAAGCAAACTACTATCTGGTTTAGATACTTGAAAGCCAAGTTCCTTCAAGAACTTCACAAGTCTATAATTCCATGCCCTTGGGGCCTGCTTCAAACCATACAAAGCTCTCTTGAGCTTACATACATGATCTAGATACCTTTCATCTCTGAATTCTTGTGGTTGCTCCATAAAAACATCATCTGAAATATAACCATTTAGAAAAGCATTCTTCACATCTAATTGACATAATTTCCAACCTTTACATGCAGCAATGGCTATGAGTGTCTTGATAGTTGTCATCTTTGCCACAGGACTATAGGTCTCATCATAATCTATACCATATATCTGAGCAAACCCTTTCACAAACAAGTCTAGCTTTATACCTAGACACACTTCCATTTGCATACCTCTTGGTTTTGTAGACCCATTTGCATCCAATGATCTTCTGACTATTTGTTTTAGGAACTAAATCCCAAGTCTCATTTTCCATTAATGCATCATACTCTTCCTGCATAGCTTTCTCCCAATTTTCCTTAACTTTTGCCTCTTCATTTGTAGAAGGGTCTCCATCTACTTTTACCATATAAGCATAATTTTTTGTGGCCAAAAAAGAAGTGTCATAGCTATACCTTGTAGGTTGCCATTTATGTTTGGATGATCTTCTGAGTTCTCCACTTCTTGAGGTTTCTGGTTCATCACACTTTGGGTCAAACGCTAGCACTTCTTCAACTTCAACTTGTACTTCATTGTTCTCTTCTTCATCAAATATCTAAAGCTTTGATTCAACTTTCTTCTGATTCACAACTTCTTCATCACCTGCATGATTAATGACTATACCTACATACCAAGTACCTTACTCATCAAATGTCACATCCTTTGATACAAGCAATTGTTTTGTGGATGAACTCCACAACCTATATCCCATCTGCTTATCATCATATCCAATAAACACATACTTTTCAACTTTAGGTTCCAATTTATGCCTTAACTAAGATGGCACATATGCGTACGCTGTCGGAAAGTTTTCAACTTTCCAGTTGATGACCAGATAAAATAAAATTAACTTAATTGGTGAATTCTAACCTTTTGTATCACTGTTGATTAGTTGTTCTGGATTGAATTAACTATTTTTGAAGTGTTTGCAGGTACAAGAAATGATCCAGGATATATGTTCAAATTAGGGTTTACCCTAATTACTCAATTAATGAGTATTTTATATTTATACATGCTTGATTCATGGGTTTCCAACCCTAGGATTTCATAAGTTGATATGATTTTATGTCAATTAGGTTCATCTGAAGGGTCTCAAAAGATTCTAATGGGTTCATGTTAGGGCTTACAAGGAATCAGAAAGAATTTAATGGGTTATCAATGATTTTTAAAGGGTTTTAATAGGGTTTTGATGGGTTTTAAGTAGGTTTTCTAGGGTTTTAGAATGTTTCAAGCGTTAAAATAATTATATTTAAGGAAATTAATCTATAACTAAACATTGGTTCAATAACAAAAATTACAATATGGTTTAATTAAATATTTAATCATGTAAGTGCATTTAAATATTAAGGTTCTAATTAATTAAACCCTTACACTAAGCTTAAATTAAATGATTTATTTAAATAAGAAATATAGGCTAAATAGAATTAAAATGATTAATTAAAAGGATAAATATCTAGTGGTCTATATGGATGCTAGAAAAAAAGAATGGTATGTGAGTAATGTGGAATTAAAGTGAATTAAGGAATGGTCTGAAAGGATGATGCACTTAAAGTGAAAAAGTTGGTTAAGGGAAAGAGTGGAGAGAATTAGTGTAGATGAAAAGAGAGGTGAAAGTAAGTTGTGTGCATAAAGCTAATTAAAAGAGTGGTGATTAAGTGTGGGTTAAAGTGTGGATGAAAACTTAAAGTACCAAACCAAAAGAGTTTAGTTATAGATTAATTTCCTTAAAATAATTAATATTTAAGGAAATTAATCTATAACTAAACATTGGTTCAATAACAAAAATTACAATATGGTTTAATTAGTTATTTAATCATGTAAGTGCATTTAAATATTAAGGTTCTAATTAATTAAACCCTTACACTAAGCTTAAATTAAATGATTTATTTAAATAAGAAATATAGGCTAAATAGAATTAAAATGATTAATTAAAAGGATAAATATCTAGTGGTCTATATGGATGCTAGAAAAAAAGAATGGTATGTGAGTAATGTGGAATTAAAGTGAATTAAGGAATGGTCTGAAAGGATGATGCACTTAAAGTGAAAAAGTTGGTTAAGAGAAAGAGTGGAGAGAATTAGTGTAGATGAAAAGAGAGGTGAAAGTAAGTTGTGTGCATAAAGCTAATTAAAAGAGTGGTGATTAAGTGTGGGTTAAAGTGTGGATGAAAACTTAAAGTACCAAACCAAAAGAGTGGTTAAAAGCAGATCTCTGTGTGTATAAATATGTGGGCTTTGCTCCATATTAGGCCCCGAATGTTTGGCAGGCCACTTCATGTTTTGTTTCTGGCAGACATCATCTGAGGGCGCAGCTAACGAAAGAAGATTTTGTGGGCGGTGCATGCGACCACTGAAATACATTGAATGAGAGGCTGCTGCTGCTGAGATCGAATAGCCATGAATATGTACAAGCTATAGAAGATAATGAGGGTTATATTTCCTTTCTTATTCTAATTACGCCTTCTGAAGTATTGCATGCGTGATCTGCGTTCACCATAAGCAAAGAGGGATTTAATTAGGAAGTCTGCAGCGCAGTGATTTGTCATCAAGCAGGAGCACGATCGCTGGAGGAGAAGCCACGCGGAAGAGCAGCAGCATATCAACAAGAAACAATCCGAAGAGATCTCTTGTGCAATCTATGGAGCTATCACGCCCGACAGGAAGCGATCATCTGATGGGAAATCCAACGCTCCTAGGATGATTACGGAAGGCGCTTAGGATCAAAAGGCAGAGACAAAAAAACTCATGATTTATATTGTTCTGATTTCGAGGAGCAATTACAGACGAAGGGCTGATCTGTGTATCCATGTATTAAGCGCACATTATAGCAGAGTTAGAATTCAATCATCGTGAGATTTTTGATTAGTGACGTTCTGCATGACAAGAGGATCGTACGAGGAGGATCCATCATCAAAGGTGGCAATTGGCGCATGTTCTGGCGCGGACTTCTTCATGCATGCAGAGGATTGATGGAGGGGAGGACTCTGAGACATATCACGAGGAGCGTGCATGCACAAGGAGGCCAAATCACACGATAATCCTCTCGCAATACAACCGATCAGCCTCGTGGGGAATGCTCAACAACAGAATTGAATAAAACAAGCGAAGATCAGGAGGATGAGCTTCTTGCGATGACAAAGGGAAGGCTCCAAAGATAAGTTCTTTTTATGGTCATGATCGTTATCGGTGCTTATTTTCCTTGAGCAGATGTGCGTGTACATAACAAGACACAAAAGAAACTGAACTGCAGAACAAAGGAAATCGTAATTTTTTTCTATGCTTGGAATGCAGACATGTGGGATTTATTCTAATCAACGGTGTTTGTACAGAAATTCCGATCTCCACTGATCTGTATGATATGATGAGCTTGCATATATACTAACGTTAGAGTATGTCATGACTGTAATGGCTTGCTACTGTTCATAGCGAACGTCTGCATCTACTGATTCTCATTCGCGCAAGAGTAAACAAGAAGGATTCAATCTGCATACGAGATTTACACACACACTATTTGAGGTATTGGTGCTGAGTGATCGACTTGCTCTCCTGGATGATCATTCCAAAACAGATCCAGATATGAAGCATGCTAAACACAGAGTCAAACACTGATATGTGTGCATCTAGCTCGTTTGTAAATTGTGGAATATCGCATATTTTATATGTGAGGTGTAAATATTGACTTGAAGTGTAACCTTTTAAGAACTTAAAAGCTCTATGCATAAATGTTTTTTGCAGACATTCAAAGCAAAAGAATCGAAGAGCATCGTGGCAAAAGTGAAGATTTCATCAATTCAATTATCCGACAATCTGAATTAAATCCATAGAAATTATCCTTGATTAAGCTTTGTATAGGATCCACTTATTGTTAGCCATCTTTTAGAGAAATTATATCATTGTTTTAGAGCATTGGAATCATCCATTATTGTCATTAGCATTAATTCAATTCTAATTTGCATTATCATTCTTGTCAATGTTATCTGAAATCGTTAATTTCAAAAACATAACTGAAGAAATTCTGATATTACCTATACCTCAAGAAGCTATTGATAGATATAGAGCAGCCCAGCCTTACGGTTCTTAAACGTTTAAAGTGTTTCAATTATCTACTCCATATTTCCTAGATTTAAGAGTAATTTAGAATTTCTGATACCTTAGATGAAAGAAAAATATACCTAAAACACCTACGATTGTCTCATACACCCTGCGTGTGCCGAGGGATTTAGTGGCTGACTGATCCACCAGCCTTATTTATGGGGGAAGTATCTCAACCCCTAAGCAACGACGAAGCGTGAATGACCTCCACAGGTATCCTTCTTTGAGCTCTGCACACCAAAAATGCTCTTACTCAGAGCATATGCAGAGAACTCCAGTGACCTTTTGTAGACCTGTAGTAGACACCAAGAGCTTTCCAACAAACCAAATTTCACTTCAAATGGATGCCTACACAAGGAGAAACAATGTCTACAACATGAGCTAGGTGAATGCTCACAACTGCCAATCAAGTAGATACCTCACTTCACTCCAGCAAGCTTTTCTATGAGATTATACAGAGAATGAATATCAAACTTTGGTCAACTTTAGAGGACTCTAATAGCTACCCAATGACACCAAAATCATAGCAAATGGATACATAGAGAAGGAGAACCAGCCCTTACAACAGAGAGCAAAATATTTCAAACAGAGCCTACACACTAAGAGAGATATCAATCACACAACTTCACTAAAATGAATGTTGCTCCCAGATTACTCAGAGAATGATCCAGAGAATTTGTGAGCATAAAATAGACTCTAATAGCTATCCAATGAGACAAGAATTATATCAAATGGATACAATATGAGGGAGAACCAATGCTAACAACTCAGGGGTAGAGAGTTGCAACACTACCTGCGCACACACATAGATATGCCTACTAAAAGAAAACAAACAAGCAAGCAAGGGGCTAGCTTAAGCAAGGGGCTTGCTTATCACAACTCCAGCACTTAGTGCTCACTTTACATGAGCTAAAACTCCAAGAAGATGGCCCTAAAAGAAGTCGCGATACATGCTCCTTTTATAGTGAGAAGTGTGCCCCTAAAATCTAGGAACTACCTTTCCAAATCAGCCTCCTAACTTGGAGGAATTAGTTGAGATGACTTGGGGAGTGGTTGAGTGACTTTTCTTGATGGAATCTCGTGGCTTTTGGCTTCCTTTGATTGCTCCATATGTCCATAAAAGATTCCCCACGAATTTGTAGCTTGAAGCTTGACTTTTAACACTTATGTCCGCAACTTCCCGATAATTTGGTGAACCCGACGTGAAGGAGCGGCATAGCAGCTCAGGGAGATCTGATATTTGTGACATAGTTTTGAGTGGTCAAGAAATAGATCTTTCATAATGGACCCTTACCTCGTAGAAACAAGAGTCTAGAAATTGATTGATGACCTCAAAATAGAGAGAGAAAGAGAGAGAGAAAGAGAGAGAAATAGAGAGAGAGATAGGGAGGGAGAGAAGAGAGAGAAAGAGAAAGGGAAAGAGACTCTGAGAAAGAGAGAAAGAATGGTAGCAAGACAGAGAGAGAGAAAGAGAGAGAAATAGAAAGATTGAGAACGAGAGAGAGAGAGAACGGTAGCAAGACAGAGAGAGAGAAAGAGATAAAGGGAGCAATTCATATAAAGTGAATTATTTTTTATTACTCATATAAATTATTTACTTAGTTTATTATGTACGTATACATGAATGCATTACATTAATGATGTATGTGTATTCTAAAGCTTAAATTAACATGTGATTAAATGTATGAGTATACATAGGATGTATGAGCATAGGAGTATTAGATAGTGAGTGTGTAAGTGTATTAACCATGATTTAGAGTAATGCATGATTTGAAGGCATGACTAAATTAGTGTATATGTTTATATGGGTAAACATAAATAGTATTAAGAGTGCATGTATATGAATTACATTAACATGGGTGAGAATGAAACTTATCCATAAAGGTATTAATTAATAAGTTAACATAAATATGAACATGAGAAGAGTATTAGTATAATTGAACATGCATAAATCACCTAACGAATTGCATTTGAGTATATATATATATATATATATATATATATATATATATATATATTAGGTAAATGCAGATGAGTATATATACAAGTGTTAGCATGCATATTTATATAATGACAAGTGTGTTAGTATGTGTGTATTAGTATATCAATTAGCATAATTGAAAGCATGCATGTAAAGTGCATATGTATGCATGAGTAATATTATGTTATGCATGTTAAGTGCATATATGCATGAACATGAGCATGTGTATGTTTTGATGTATGTGAAGAATGTCTTTTATGTTTTTCATTAATTTCTTGTTAGATTACTAATGTCCTAATGTTTTTTGCAGAAACATTGAAGATTAAAAAGCAATTGAAGTGCAGTGAAGTGAAGCAAAGTGAAGATTTCATCAATTCAATTATCCGACAATCTGAATTAAATCCATAGAAATTATCCTTGATTAAGCTTTGTATAGGATTCACTTATTGTTAGCCATCGTTTAGAGAAATTATATCATTGTTTTAAAGCATTGTAATCATCCATTAATGTCATTAGCATTAATTCAATTTTAATTTGCATTATCATTCTTATCAATGTTATCTAAAATCGTTGAAGAAACTTTGATATTACCTATATCTCAAGAAGCTATTGATAGATATAGAGCAATCCAGCCTTACGGTTCTTAGACATTTAAAGTGTTACAATTATCTACTCAATATTTCCTAGATTTAAGAGTAATTTAGAATTTCTGATACCTTAGACGAAAGAAAAATATACCTAAAACACCTACAATTGTCTCATACACGCTGCGTGTGCCAAGGGATTTAGTGGATGACTGATCCACCAGCCTTATGTCCGCAACTTCCCGACAATTTGGTGAACCCGACGTGAAAGTTCGGCCGACACCGTAGGTATAAAGGTATATTTACTTGCTGTTTTGCATATGCATATATAGGCAACTTGGCGATTGAAGAAGAAGTATTGACATCCTTTGTAGCTGCAGCTGATTGTTCCTCGTCACGTCACCTTTATCCATCAACTTTCATGAAAGTGACGATTGCACATGCATGAAAAGATTTTTCATTGAGCACATTCACAACGAACCTCTTCATCAAGCTGGTTGATCAGGTATATTTATTCTTATTATGTTGCATAATAGTAGGAAAAGTTTCTTTCTAGTTGCAAAGAAGTAAGAAAATTTTCTTTATTGCACAATTGTAGGAAAGTTTTCTTTATTTCTATTTCTAAAGCAGTAGGAAATTTTTCTTTATTGCATAGTAGTAGAAAAGTTTCTTTATTGCAAAATAGTAGGAAAGCTTGCTTTATTTCTTTGTTTGCAAAGCAATAGGAAATTCTTCTTTAAGTCTTTTCTATTGCAACATAGTAGGAAAGGTTTTCTTTATTTTTATTTCTAAAGTAGTAGGAAAGGATTCTTTTCAACAAAATTGTAGAAAAAGTTTCTTTATTGCTAAAGCATAGGAAAATTTTCTTTTTCAAAGTAGTAGTAAATTTTTCTTTATTTTTGTTGGCAAAGGAGTTGGAATATTTTCTCTATTTTTGTTTCTTTTACCACGGAGTCGTATCAGGATCAAGATATAGACGGATTATTACAAGAATTATATACGTATATTTCATATTTATCTATAAAGTTAGACTTATCCACTATGGCTGACCACTTTGAAGAGAAGCAGCAAGATTGAAGATTCATTTAAATCTTATTTTCCAATTAAAACCATTGCGAAGTGTCAAGGAGTGCTGATCAAGAAACAAGCATACAAGATTTCACGATTTCAAACTTACTAAGTTGTATAGGATTAGAAGATTATAGGAGCACTGAATATATGCCTTTGTATAGACTGAAATAGTTTGATATTGACATTCTTCATATTGTTTTTCTGCAACTTTATTGAGATCTTAATTTTTCATTCGTATGTCGAAAGGAATAGGACCTAGCAGTAGTTCTAAAAATGAGTCTGATATTAAGCACAAATTAGATCACTTAATTATAGGAACATTGCTACCATCTCCAATTGAGAATTCATATAATAACGAAATTATAGAACCTGAAATTATTAAAGATAAAATAGTGAACGAGTCTTTACGCCCATTAGAATACGATCGTCTTGTTTCTCGACTGTTACCGTTATTTACTATAGTTTTGCCAGAACCGGAGGAAAACGAAGACTTGTTCCCACCTCAATTAGTTCGAAAACCGAGCTCAGATCAAATTGAAACTGAAGAAAATGACATGATTAAAGATCAAATTACCCGTGAGAACTTAGTCTCACCTTATCAAATAGAAGCTATAGAAAGATATAGGGCTGGCCGTCCTTACGGTCCATAGCTAGTTAAAACTATTTACTTTTGGTAAGAAAACTTTAGAGCTTCCAATAGATAGAGCTTTCATCATGGACCCTTACCTCATAGAGTTTTGAGTGATCAATAGATAGAGCTTTCATCATGGACCCTTACCTCATAGAAAAAAGAGTATGGAAATTGATTGACGACCTCAAAATAGAGAAGAAAGAGTTTTGTGGTAAAGATGTTACTAGGTATATCAAAGAATACGAACATTTAGCTTATCAATATGGCATACCTAGGGATAGTTGGGTTTCCACCTTTAGGCGTATATCAAATGGAGATACCCGAGATAGAATAAGCCTTAGGTTGGGCTCGTCCACTATACCTTGGGATATTTTTAAGACCCATTTGCGACAAGAATTTTGTTTCGAGGATTCAACAAAAAGAAATCATGAAACGTTTCAAGCTTGGGTAAATACATCGAAACCAAAAGAGAACTTAATTGAGGGTTTTCAAGAGTTTGAAGAACAATTTAGCGACTTACTTGAGCAAGATCAAACTTATCTTGAGCCTTATAAAGTTATAGATTTTTTAACTATCCTTGATTACTCAATTCGAAAAGACCTAGAGCCTCTTTTAGAAGAACATAATACCTCAAATGGCCTGACCAGTGATTGGACATATGTGCAAAAGCAAGTTCATCGACTTGCACTTAGATATGAACGCCAAAACCTCAAATATTTTCCTCTTTCTAAAAGCAACGATTTAGATTGTACTTATCAAAAGATAAATGAAGAAAACAAATTTGAAATTACAAACAATGAATTAGATGATGCTACACCAATGATGAATGATGAAAATCAAATTACAATTTCAAAACACAAAACATTAAACAAACATGAGTGTGAACATGAGAAACCTTTGTTTGATTCTTCTAAAAGTCTTCCCAAATTATTCATTGAAGAAGTGAGTGATGTAAGAGGTAAAGAAATCCCACTCATCACAATAGCTTCTCCTAAAATTATTACTCACATTGATTCTTCATATAAGGAAGAACAATATGAGAAAATTATAAACAATGATATTTATACATTTGAAAAATATGAATTGAAGGGTTTCAATATAAATGAACACTTGTTTTGTATTAATGATGTTCATATTGATTTTTCTAATCAAATTTTTGAGTGGTTTGATACAGGTCAAGCAAGAATGGAGGATTTAATATTTCAGTGGAATATCAGGAAAGCTACAAAGTTTGATTTAATATTGATTTGGTTTTTACAGATGGACTATCGAGAAATATTATCTTGGATTGCTACCTTTTGTATAAGTTTGCTAATAATTATGTTTCTCACAAGATTTTTGAGTTGAGTTATTTTACAGGATTAGCATGAAGATTGGGAGCTGATTGATGAACTAAGATTTTCTTCAAAACTAGACTATGAGAGATTGAAGATAGTACATGCAGTTTAAAATTTAAGCAATCAAAGCAATATTTGGATGAAAGGCGATGCTAAAGATGGAGTTAATATAGATCAGGTGATAAAGTTCTAAACCGGATTTATGTTTTAATTTCTTATGAAAGTTCATGCATTATCATAATTAGAAATGTACATTCTTCAGCTAGGTTAAGAAACTTCTTATAAAATTATGAAAAGTAGAATTTACACTGAAGTAGGAATGTGCTTGAAGAGAAGATAGGGATTAGAGACCTATGGCTGTCATATGAATAGTTGAAGGAACCCTTAACTTGCAACTCCTAGTAGAAGTAGGCTTGTTTTATATAGGTAAGCTTCCTTTAATCTGACCCATTTAGCTAAAGAGATCCTAGTTCCTGCTTTAGCTTACCTCTAGATCCTTTGCTCTGATTAGGGGTTAAGCCTTTCCCCTTCATCAAAAAAGTTGCGAAGAAAAATTGCAAGCAGTACATTAATGGTTGCTGCATATGAAAAGAGGGAAAAAAATGACACAAAGAAAAATTATGACAAAACAAAATGAGATAAAAGAAAAATCAAATAAATCAGTTGTGGTCTCAAAATCACTTCTGATTTGAAAAGCGGGCTATATAAGGCGGATGTATGCTAGAGGGGAGTTAGTTTTTTGTATCTTAATGGCAAATGGTTAGGAGATGAGAATAGAAGGCTTATATAACATATGCTTTACTTATGAACAGAGTTAATAGAAGAGTTAGTACGAACACTATTTGAATGACTGCTATAGTTTTCTTCTAAAACCTGTTTTCCAACTCATGCATTGAACAAAAAGGTTTAAATTCAAGTTTACATAATTTTATAAGTTTTCTTTGCTATTTGAAGATGTACTAATGATATAAGCATTTTTATATACAGATAATTTTAATTTGAGTCATGAATAAGTTTCAAAAGAATTTGATATTGTTTTCTATGATCTGCAGGTTGGCCCATCGAGGACGATGTGCAGGTTTGGCCGGGGCGAATGTCGGAAAGTTTTCAACTTTCCAGTTGATGACCAGATAAAATAAAATTAACTTAATTGGTGAATTCTAACCTTTTATATCACTGTTGATTAGTTGTTCTGGATTGAATTAACTATTTTTGAAGTGTTTGCAGGTACAAGAAATGATCCAGGATATATGTTCAAATTAGGGTTTACCCTAATTACTCAATTAATGAGTATTTTATATTTATACATGCTTGATTCATGGGTTTCCAACCCTAGGATTTCAGAAGTTGATATGATTTTATGTCAATTAGGTTCATCTGAAGGGTCTCAAAAGATTCTAATGGGTTCATGTTAGGGTTTACAAGGAATCAGAAAGATTTTAATGGGTTATCAATGATTTTTAAAGGGTTTTAATAGGGTTTTGATGGGTTTAAGTAGGTTTTCTAGGGTTTTAGAATGTTTCAAGGGTTAAAATAATTAATATTTAAGGAAATTAATCTATAACTAAACATTGGTTCAATAACAAAAATTAAAATATGGTTTAATTAATTATTTAATCATGTAAGTGCATTTAAATATTAAGGTTCTAATTAATTAAACCCTTACACTAAGCTTAAATTAAATGATTTATTTAAATAAGAAATATAGGCTAAATAGAATTAAAATGATTAATTAAAAGGATAAATATCTAGTGGTCTATATGGATGCTAGAAAAAAAGAATGGTATGTGAGTAATGTGGAATTAAAGTGAATTAAGGAATGGTCTGAAAGGATGATGCACTTAAAGTGAAAAAGTTGGTTAAGAGAAAGAGTGGAGAGAATTAGTGTAGATGAAAAGAGAGGTGAAAGTAAGTTGTGTGCATAAAGCTAATTAAAAGAGTGGTGATTAAGTGTGGGTTAAAGTGTGGATGAAAACTTAAAGTACCAAACCAAAAGAGTGGTTAAAAGCAGATCTCTGTGTGTATAAATATGTGGGCTTTGCTCCATATTAGGCCCCGAATGTTTGGCAGGCCACTTCATGTTTTGTTTCTGGCAGACATCATCTGAGGGTGCAGCTGACAAAAGAAGATTTTGTGGGCGGTGCATGTGACCACTGAAATACATTGAATGAGAGGCTGCTGCTCCTGAGATCGAATAGCCATGAATATGTACAAGCTATAGAAGATAATGAGGGTTATATTTTCTTTCTTATTCTAATTACGCCTTCTGAAGTATTGCATGCGTGATCTGCGTTCACCATAAGCAAAGAGGGATTTAATTAGGAAGTCTGCAGCGCAGTGATTTGTCATCAAGCAGGAGCACGATCGCTGGAGGAGAAGCCACGCGGAAGAGCAGCAGCATATCAACAAGAAACAATCCGAAGAGATCTCTTGTGCAATCTATGGAGCTATCACGCCTGACAAGAAGCGATCATCTGATGGGAAATCCAACGCTCCTAGGATGATTTCGGAAGGCGCTTAGGATCAAAAGGCAGAGACAAAAAAACTCATGATTTATATTGTTCTGATTTCGAGGAGCAATTATAGACGAAGGGCTGATCTGTGTATCCATGTATTAAGCGCACATTATAGAAGAGTTAGAATTCAATCATCGTGAGATTTTTGATTAGTGACGTTCTGCATGACAAGAGGATCGTACGAGGAGGATCCATCATCAAAGGTGGCAATTGGCGCATGTTCTGGCGCGGACTTCTTCATGCATGCAGAGGATTGATGGAGGGGAGGACTCTGAGACATATCACGAGGAGCGTGCATGCACAAGGAGGCCAAATCACACGATAATCCTCTGGCAATACAACCGATCAGCCTCGTGGGGAATGCTCAACAACAGAATTGAATAAAACAAGCGAAGATCAGGAGGATGAGCTTCTTGCGATGACAAAGGGAAGGCTCCAAAGATAAGTTCTTTTTATGGTCATGATCGTTATCGGTGCTTATTTTCCTTGAGCAGATGTGCACGTACATAACAAGACACAAAAGAAACTGAACTGCAGAACAAAGGAAATCGTAATTTTTTTCTATGCTTGGAATGCAGACATGTGGGATTTATTCTAATCAACGGTGTTTGTACAGAAATTCCGATCTCCACTGATCTGTATGATATGATGAGCTTGCATATATACTAACGTTAGAGTATGTCATGACTGTAATGGCTTGCTACTGTTCATAGCGAACGTCTGCATCTACTGATTCTCATTCGCACAAGAGTAAACAAGAAGGATTCAATCTGCATACGAGATTTACACACACACTATTTGAGGTATTGGTGCTGAGTGATCGACTTGCTCTCCTGGATGATCATTCCAAAACAGATCGAGATATGAAGCATGCTAAACACAGAGTCAAACATTGATATGTGTGCATCTAGCTCGTTTGTAAACTGTGGAATATCGCATATTTTATATGTGAGGTGTAAATATTGACTTGAAGTGTAACCTTTTAAGAACTTAAAAGCTCTATGCATAAATGTTTTTTGCAGACATTCAAAGCAAAAGAATCGAAGAGCATCGTGGCAAAAGTGAAGATTTCATCAATTTAATTATCTGACAATCTGAATTAAATCCATAGAAATTATCCTTGATTAAGCTTTGTATAGGATCCACTTATTGTTAGCCATCTTTTAGAGAAATTATATCATTGTTTTAGAGCATTGGAATCATCCATTATTGTCATTAGCATTAATTCAATTCTAATTTGCATTATCATTCTTGTCAATGTTATCTGAAATCGTTAATTTCAAAAACATAACTGAAGAAATTCTGATATTACCTATACCTCAAGAAGCTATTGATAGATATAGAGCAGCCTAGCCTTACGGTTCTTAAACGTTTAAAGTGTTTCAATTATCTACTCCATATTTCCTAGATTTAAGAGTAATTTAGAATTTCTGATACCTTAGACGAAAGAAAAATATACCTAAAACACCTACGATTGTCTCATACACCCTGCGTGTGCTGAGGGATTTAGTGGCTGACTGATCCACCAGCCTTATGTCCGCAACTTGCCGACAATTTGGTGAACCCGACGTGAAGGAGCGACATAGCAGCTCAGGGAGATCTGATATTTGTGACATAGTTTTGAGTGGTCAAGAAATAGAGCTTTCATAATGGACCCTTACCTCGTAGAAACAAGAGTCTGGAAATTGATTGATGACCTCAAAATAGAGAGAGAAAGAGAGAGAGAAAGAGAGAGAAATAGAGAGAGAGATAGGGAGAGAGAGAAGAGAGAGAAAGAGAAAGGGAAAGAGACTCTGAGAAAGAGAGAAAGAATGGTAGCAAGACAGAGAGAGAGAAAGAGAGAGAAATAGAAAGATTGAGAACGAGAGAGAGAGAGAACGGTAGCAAGACAGAGAGAGGGAAAGAGATAAAGGGAGCAATTCATATAAAGTGAATTATTTTTTATTACTCATATAAATTATTTACTTAGTTTATTATGTACATATACATGAATGCATTACATTAATGATGTATGTGTATTCTAAAGCTTAAATTAACATGTGATTAAATGTATGAGTATACATAGGATGTATGAGCATAGGAGTATTAGATAGTGAGTGTGTAAGTGTATTAACCATGATTTAGAGTAATGCATGATTTGAAGGCATGACTAAATTAGTGTATATGTTTATATGGGTAAACATAAATAGTATTAAGAGTGCATGTATATGAATTACATTAACATGGGTGAGAATGAAACTTATGCATAAAGGTATTAATTAATAAGTTAACATAAATATGAACATGAGAAGAGTATTAGTATAATTGAACATGCATAAATCACCTAACGAATTGCATTTGAGTATATATATATATATATATATATATATATATATATATATATATATATATATATATATATATATATATATATATATATATATATATATATATATATATTTATATATATATTAGGTAAATGCAGATGAGTATATATACAAGTGTTAGCATGCATATTTATATAATGACAAGTGTGTTAGTATGTGTGTGTATTAGTATATCAATTAGCATGATTGAAAGCATGCATGTAAAGTGCATATGTATGCATGAGTAATATTATGTTATGCATGTTAAGTGCATATATGCATGAACATGAGCATGTGTATGTTTTGATGTATGTGAAGAATGTCTTTTATGTTTTTCATTAATTTCTTGTTAGATTACTAATGTCCTAATGTTTTTTGCAGAAACATTGAAGATTAAAAAGCAATTGAAGTGCAGTGAAGTGAAGCAAAGTGAAGATTTCATCAATTCAATTATCCGACAATCTGAATTAAATCCATAGAAATTATCCTTGATTAAGCTTTGTATAGGATTCACTTATTGTTAGCCATCTTTTAGAGAAATTATATCATTGTTTTAAAGCGTTGTAATCATATATTAATGTCATTAGCATTAATTCAATTTTAATTTGCATTATCATTCTTATCAATGTTATCTAAAATCGTTGAAGAAACTTTGATATTACCTATATCTCAAGAAGCTATTGATAGATATAGAGCAGTCCAGCCTTACGGTTCTTAGACATTTAAAGTGTTACAATTATCTACTCCATATTTCCTAGATTTAAGAGTAATTTAGAATTTCTGATACCTTAGACGAAAGAAAAATATACCTAAAACACCTACGATTGTCTCATACACCCTGCGTGTGCCGAGGGATTTAGTGGCTGACTGATCCACCAGCCTTATGTCCGCAACTTCCCGACAACGCTAAACAACCAAACACTTTTCAATGATCTACGATAGGTCCCTTACCCCACCATGCCTCATATGGTGTCATACCCTACAAAGCTTTACATGGTAACCTATTGACCAAATATGTCGCTGTATTTACAGCCTCAACCCACAAGTAATTGGGACAATTTTTCTCTTTCATCATGGATCTTGCAAACTCCACAAGTGTTCTATTTCTCCTTTCTGCTACACCATTTTGTTGAGGAGAATACATGCAAGTAACTTCCGTTTTTATACCTGTATTCCATAAGTAATCACTAAAATCATTAGAGAAATACTCTCCTCCTCCATCTGACCTTAGTCTCTTCAGCTTTTGACATGTGATTCTTTTTGCATACACATGATAATGTTTGAATGTATTAAATACCTCTGATTTATCTTTGATCACATAGATAGTGATCCACCTGGTAGCATCGTCAACATAAATTACATAATATCTTGAACCATTGATACTGAAATCCTTTGATGGTCCGCACACATCTATGTGTACCAATTCAAGCTTCTCTGAATACATAAAACCATGCTTGGATTAAGATTTCTTATGAGCCTTACCTAATTGACATGCCTCACATCTGTATGTCATGTTTTGACCTACAACATTAGGCAATCCAAGCACTGAACCATTGTTAACCATATCTTTAATACCTCTTTCATTGAAATGTCCAAGCCTTTTGTGCCTAAGATCTAACTCAGAGATCTTATGTCCTCTATAAGTACACAAGGCATGACCAACATTACATTGAATCTTCAATGTGAAGAGTCTTCCTTCTTTCTTCCTTGAAACAATTTGTTTATACCCATTGCTAGGGTCTTCCACAAAAACTCCTTCATTAGTGAACCTTACTCCATAACATTTTCCAACAATTTGTCCTACACTTATCAAATTCTTTGGAATTGTAGGAACATACAAAACCTTACTCAAGAGAGTACTTCCATCCTTGGCCTTCACTGATCCAATTGACTTCACATTATGCTTTGTATTGTCACCTGTTTGAACTACATGGTTAGTTACCTTATGCTCCAAATCTGTCATCAAGGCTATATTGCCACTCAGGTGATTGCTACACCCTGAGTCAATGTAGAAGACTCTTTGGTCTTCACTTTTCCTTTCATAAGTTGCATTCATAATCAAGGTTGAATCCTCCTTCTGATCTGAGCATAATTGTAGTAGGTATTATTGTAGGATTGACTTTGGAATCCTCTCCCTACATTTCCTCCAAGGTAACCTCTACTACCTCTACCTCTGAAGTTACCTCTTTGATTTCTTCCACCTCTTCCTCTTGAATTAAAGTTCTGATTATTATGCCAACAATCATGAGCTAAGTGATTTTTCTTACCACAAATCCTGCAAGCTTTGGCTCCATCTTTATTGCTTCTCCCTCTTCCTCTACCTTTCCCACCTCCTCTTCCTCTTAGGAAGTTAGCTTGGCTAGTTGTGCCTTCATCTTCATTTGCTTGTTGCTTCCCTTTGCTATTCTTCTTCTTATCCTTTGAATACATTGCTTGACCTGCACTCTTATCACCTTCACTTTGACATAATGCTCAAACGTTAGCATGTGTCCTAGCAACTAATTTAAATCAGGAGTAAAATGATCTAATGACAATTCAGTAGAGAAAATGAATGGCTTCCATTTCTCATCACCTCTCAAGCCTGTAAGGATTTGCCTTACCAATTTATCCTCCTCAATATCTTCATCAACTACTCCTAATTCATCTGCAATGTCCTTCATCCTTGTTACAAAATCACAGATGGATTGAGAGGCCTTCTTCTTGAATGTGGTAAACTCTGCCCACAAAGATGCCTTCCTTGACTTTGTAGTGTTTTGGAAATGCTCCTCCAAAGCATTCCATATATCACTTGCACTTTCAAGACCTCTAATGTGAGGTAACAAGTAGTCATTGACTCCCATGTAGATAATGCTCCTTGCTTGAGCATCTCTCTTCATCCAAGTCTTCAAATCTAATAGTTCATCTCTAGTTGGAATGCTAGGATCTCTGAATTGTGGCTTTTCTTCTTCTCCTGTAATGTAACCTATCAAGTCTCTTCTCATGAGATGAGCTTCCATCCTTTGACACCTATAACTTTAAACACATGGCTCTCCCAAATAACAACCCATGTATTTAAATGATTCTAGCCATAGGTACCTTACCTTCGAACTTAAAGAATGAGTGCTTGCTTGCTCAAAAATTTACACTGTGGAAGGAGAATTGAACAAAACATTAACATCAAATTTTGCACCTAATGCAACTTCAATTCTTCACATTTACACATGTAAATGTTCCTGCTGTCAATTCTCTCAGGTTGATCACAATTAGATGCTAAAAACTTGTATAGAGGTCAATCAACTATAGAATTAGACTTATACAAAAGCATTTCACAAAAGATTAAACACAGAAGGAGTACTAAGCAAAAGATCGGGCACAATATTTCTCCATTTCTAAGAAGTTTTTAACCTCTAAGTGATGAGAGAGATATGACTCTTACAAATTCTAAATCTTCTCTTCACATTCTCTCATATATTTGCCTCAACTTTTTACTTGTATTTATAGGCATATATGTACAAGCTCATATATGTACAAAAGGTATAAGTGAGCTATCTCTAAATTTATGTACATATGTATACAAATCTTTATCTTCTCAACATGTACTTTCTTTAAGCTTCATAAATTGATCTCTTCTTCAATCCTTGACTTCAATCCTTCATCAAAACTTCAATTGTTGATTGTCTTGCACCAACATCTATCAATCAATCAATCAATCTATCTATCTATCTATCTATCTATCTATCTATCTATCTATCTATCTATCTATCTATCTATCTATCTATCTATATATCTATCTATCTATCTATCTATCTATCTATCTATCTATCTATCTATCTATCTATCTATCTATCTATCTAATTATCTATGTATCTAATTATCTATCTATCTATCTATCTATCT
>CM035441.1:128841818-128896818 GCA_020310875.1 Ceratopteris richardii | reverse complement strand
TATATACACACATACACATACACATATAATACATATAAACATGTATATACACATGGATACACAAATATACATATTTTAGGTCTAGATATTTAGGATTAGGGATTTAGGGTTTTTACCTTATGAGGGTAAATGGGGCCCGTGTGACCTTTTCTCTACATTCATAAAGTTGATGAAGCTTTTACGAAGCACCTTAAGGACTTCACGGCAATTGTTGACAATGCAAGGCATTTTTTGGATGAAACCATTTCCCTAATAAAAAAAATTAACAAAAAGAAGAGGAGTGGTACTAGGCACCCATCTTACACAAAAATATTTATTATCAATGAGAATCAAGACCCTACACCCATGGATCTCTCCAACCTTGTCACAAGGGATTTGTTCATGAAAAAAATGAGCCTCAACTAGAGGTCATAAACTTCGCCAAAGATATTGGCATAGTGAGTTTCCTGGTGGTGTGGAGGAAAAATTGTGCAAGAAATCAAGCATGGAACAGCCCCAACCATTGAATCTCAACCCCTCTAAGCCCACATTATTAGAGGTGGAGATTGAATTTCTTTCCATCATCCTTGTGGATGGAGAGGAGTTTATTTTCCTTCATGATATTGAGGAGGCATTCTAAATCCATCTTGATGAATGCCTAAGTCTTTTCTCCACAATGTCGAATGTTCCACTTGATAATACATCAGATCTACTTGAAAAGAAATATATCCCACTAGGTGATTCTGTGGCAGGCACCATAGTGATGGTGTGTGAAGAAATTTTGAAAGATGAAAACAATTTCTCTACAGAAGAAGAGTATAGTGCAGCGTGAGAGATAATAATGAAGAATAAAGGACCTACATCCCCAATAGTAGAGTAGAGTTGGATGGCCCACTCTAGCATAGATATTGATGCCCCTAGAAGAGGTGAAGAAGAAGATAGGCTTCATGCTACAAGTGGTAATTAAGTAATTGAATAGTTTAATTTAATAGGATTGCAACTTGAATCATCATTTTCTTTTCTAACAAGAAGCCATTAAAGCGGACAAGTTTTTTGCAAGAACTTATGGGATCGATCTTCTTGCAATAGTGGCTCATCTTTGGAAAAATACATTTGAAAGTTGCATAAAGATGATTTTTTCATAGTTCATAAAGATTACAGTCCTGACTGGCACTTCATGACCTAGTGCTTGAAGACCTTGAGCCAAGTTTTGTGTTTGTCTAGAATTACCCAAGGCACTAATTGTGTCATTTTGGTTAGAAACTCGTTAGTTGTAACTACTCTTGGATTCAACTTTAGAGGAAAGGTACTAGGAAAAATAGTTATTCCCCTATGTATTTCATTCCAAATGTAAGTTCTAAATCTATATTAGCCTACTAGTTTTCATAATCTCTCCAAAGGATAAAGAAAATTGTTGAGAAATTGAAGGCAACTCAGAACGGACGTAATCTTTTGAATCAATAAAAATATCTTTTTCATATGTTGTGTAATCCATTTCTTGTGATTGTGAGGACCTTGCAAATCTTTTTTGGCCTATTACTAACATGTGTGTAGACTCTTTATAGATTATGCAAGCAACCACACTTTGTATGTAATCAAAAGCTTTATTATCTCCAAATCTATGCATCTACAATGCCTATTTGTGATGAAAAAGCCACAGGCACAGAAATGCGAGAATTAGGTATGCAAAATTTTTGCAAAGCTAGAACCCACGTTTCTATTGCTTGGGATTTTTTTTTATTCTAAAGAAAATTGAAGGCTTTTAAACTCACTAAATTCC
Source organism: Ceratopteris richardii (assembly GCA_020310875.1). NCBI lineage: Eukaryota > Viridiplantae > Streptophyta > Polypodiopsida > Polypodiales > Pteridaceae > Ceratopteris > Ceratopteris richardii. The sequence goes on along the minus strand of CM035441.1, from coordinate 128,895,059 downwards.
ATTTAATAAGAGATTAAGGCCACAAGTACTCTTATGAATCATAGGAAGTATATATGTAAACCCTTAATAATAATGTAAGCCTAGAATTTTTGTAATTTTGATTTAGCTTTATACAAACCACTTCGTGGTCTCATATCCATGCATATGCCTCTTCATGGCTTGTATATGCTAAATTAGCCCCAAACACAGAAATGTAGGATTCAAGCCTGCATAAAAGTTGTAAGGTTGAATCTCGTGTTTCTATGGCTTAGGCTATTTTCTGGCATTCTGAAGACTATCCAAGGTTGCTACAATCATAAGGAGTCCATATCTAAAGAGAAGGAGGCCAAGAAGTACTCAAATAAAACAAACACAGTCTAAATGTAAACCCGTATTACTAATTTGAGCTTATGATTGTTGAAATCTTGTTATAGCTTTATTAAACTACAAGGCTAGCCTTCCCTAGTTTTATAAAAGCGAAAACAAAAACCAGCCACAAAAACACGAGATTCAATCCTGCAAACATTTTATAGATCCCATCCCCGGCTTTTGTGGCTAGGGGTTTTTTAAGCTTTTGAATACTTAGGAGAGTATTTAATGGCCATTAATTGACCATATTCCAATGGAATAAAGTCAAAAGTGCTGGTATAAATCCTAATTACTCTACATGTAGAACCTGAGCACTTATGGAAGATAATGTGTAAAGAAAAAGATAAAATTAACTTCTGTTTTCAAAACTTACGTACAAGATAAACACAAGAGAGAGTCATAGAGACAGAGACTGAGAGATAGAGAAATAGGAAATATAGATTAAGAAAAAACATTCCATTGATCATTGTAATGCAATGCAAAATATGTTTCACAAAAGCTAAAGACTACAGAGGTCATGGGTTATTTCCTCTTATTCTTCTAGCTAGCTAAATATCTTTGTGTTGTATGGTTACTCTCTTGGCATGGATATCACATAGGTTAGAATCTTCAAGCATACAGATGAGGTGGGCCGCTACTGCCTCTTGAAGTGCCTCAAGTGCTATCCCTTGTATTCATAGACCTACACAATAACTTTATAGTTCTTTTGTTTACCACTCTTGCAAATGCTCTTTGTGGCATGAGAAGTTCAACTGATTTTTGATAGTTTCATATCTCTACAAATGCTCTATAGTGTCTCCATCATCATTGTGGAGCTCTTGCATTGCGAGGAACATTAGGTTATCATTGAGTTCTACATCATGGTTGATAATTCTTTTTCTTTTAAGATGTACATGATGTGAAGGTTCAGCCTAATCTTCCACATTTTGTTGTCCATGTGTGTGTTGTCTTTGATCCATTTCCTCCTATATCCGTATCTAGCTTCATCCCTCCAAAAGTTTCTTGTCTCCATGTGTTATCCTATGGCTTGTTGGAATGTGAATCTCATTCCATGGCTGTTGAGTGTAGATTTCTTCATTAGTTGATGGATGAAAATCACTATTTGATATAGCCCTTCTTCTCACCACTCTTGGGGTTTAAGGTCTTCAAAAGCATGAGAACAACGTAAGGAAGAAGAAGAAGCTTGGATCACAACACAAAATACTAAATGTGTTACCAAGAGAATGTACAAAGATAAGTGACATGTTAGCATTATAGGCATATTTATAAGTCGGGGAAAAAACCTCTTAAAGAGGGAAGAAAGTGCCATGGCAGTCCTAGTGTGTTCACACACATCACTCCCTAAATATATCAACAAATCCCTGTTGGGAGTGATGCTGTGTACAAGGAGTTGGTATTCATGTATAAGGAAATGCCAAGCTATGTGGAATCAATAAACAAAAGAAAGTAATCCCAAAGCCTTGCAAAAAGCTTCAAACTTATCCCTAGGTAGAGCCTTTGGGAAAAGTTCTACAATGTTCTCCTATGTGGGCACATATGCCAAATTGATCTCTCCAGCAGAGAACCTCTCCTTGACATAATGATAGTGCACCTCAATGTACTTAGTGCGAGCATGGAATAGAGGTTTCCTTGCAACTACCAATGCAGTCTGATTGTTAGTGAAGATGATGGTGGCAGAAGACTTACCAACACCCATATCATCCATAAGGCATCTGAGCCACATACACTCAACAATCGCTATGAAAGGTACCCTATACTCAGCCTCACAACTATGGCCAGAATAGGTTGCTTCTTGCTCAACGAAGATATGCATGAGCTACTAAGAATGAAGCAAAAGCCACTCGTGCACACACGAGTGTCATAGCAATGAGCCGAGTGAGAGTAAAAAAAAACATGTAAATCTAGTTGTAGTGATCGTCCCTTGGGAGGCAATGCATAAATGTGCTCATCTGTGAGACAACAAACTGAATATCTAGGTAAGTAATGCATAAGTAAATCAAGCATCCAATAGCTTGCTAATAGAGAACAACATAAAATGCATCTCTAACATCATTAAGACTCAACCATAAACCCGTCTCCATAAGGGTGGTAGTAGGTTTGCAGTCTTCAAGGCAAAAATGTTGTTATAATGTGTCAATATATTTGCATAAACTGAATTCCCAAATAATGATGCAAATGGCCAAAATTTGACATCTCAAATGAGGCATGGAGATCAACCTTAAAATCAGCAATATGCTTCTCATTAGGACCAATGAGCAACACATCATCCACATAAACAACAATGATCAGAAGCACATCATTTGCACGCTTAACATATAAGGTTGTTCTCAAAACCATGTACAATCAAGTAGGCATGTATCTTTTCATACCACACATGTGGTGCTTGCTTCAAACCATAAAATGCCTTTTTCAACCTACACACTTTGTTTTCATGCCCTTTCTACACAAAACCATGGGGCTGAGAAACATACAATTCTTCATGCAGGTTATCATTCAAAAATGTAGTTTTAATGTCCAACTGATGTATGTTCAAAGCATGATGAGTAGCATGTGCAGAGATGCTATGAATAGTAGTCATGCTTGTATACCCACGTAGTGCCAATGGTCTTCTTTCCAACAGGCAAGTCACATAAATACTAGGTACAATTCTTTATAATAGCATCATATTCTCATTACATAGCAGCCATCTAATTTTTTTAATATAAAACAAAATAGGCTCATTCTCATCACAAAGACTACAGGTAGCCATAACATAGCAATCTAATGCAAAATAAGCACTATGAGAGCCAGAACAAGTATGATATGATAGAGATGCATCTAATTTGCTATCTCACAAAGTATACACAAGCCATGTTGGCATAGTTTTTGTCTTCTCAATATCACCTCTCTCATCAACAAGTGCATCATGTATATCTGCATAAGAAATGTAATGATCTACATCATCATGTGAAACTTGTAAATGTTGTGAAATTGTCTCATTTGGACCAACATTAGGCTCTCGACTTGTGAAAAGAGGAAGCAAAGTTTCATACATATCTTTGGATCTAACTGATGTATCCTTAGTGCATGAAAGTAATGCTTGAATTGTATCTTCCACATAAACAACATCGTGACTAAACAAATTTTGTTTGGTCCATGGATGATATAGACAATAGCCTTTGCTTTTAGAACTGTGCCCAACAAAAGTATATTTCACTCCTTTATCACCCAACTTCTTGCACTGTTGTTCATGCACTAATGCATATACCAGACAACCAAAGATGCACACATGAGCAACACATGGATTGCAACCATGCCAAGCCTCATATGGAATGATAGACTGTAGTGCTTTAGTGGGACACCTAATAAGTACATATGTTGCACACATAATAGTATCAAGCCAGAAACTATGTCTTTACTCTTGAACATACACCTCGCCATCTCCATGAGTGACCTATTCTTCCTTTCATCATCTCCATTCTATTTAGGTCTATATGACATTATACACTGATATTTTATCCCATGTTCAACTAGAAATGCATTAAAATAAAAATACATGTATCCCCCCCTCGATGAGAATGGAGGGTGCCCATTTTACATGTTGGCAAATTTTCATCCAAAACCAAAAATTTTTTGAAGCACATAAACACTTCAGACTTTGCTTTCAGTGAATACACCCATGCATGCCTAGAAAAAAATCAACAACATTCATGAAGTAAAGGTAATTCCCAAAGGAGGGTGTCTGCATAGGACTAGACATTCATTGTGAACAAGCTATAATTTCTGAGTAGCTCGAACTTAACCATCTTTTGGGGATGAGGAATGTTGCATTTTGCCCAAAATAGAGCCTTCACAAAAATGTTTATCAGGTGCCTCAAGTTTGGGTAGAGAGGACACCATTTCAGATTTATGCAGGTGTAGCAAACTAGAAAAATTTAGATGACCAAAGCATGTTTTGGGAATGTAAGGATCATGTGACCTTATCCCTATATTCATATATATTTATAGAGCATTGCCTCAACAGAGATCATTATGTGGGTTTCGAGGCTATTGATATATTTCGATAGTGATGTGTGTGAACACACTAGGACCATCGGGGAACTTTTCTCCCTCTTTAGGAGGCTTTTTTTGCTGGCTTGTATATACACCTATTTCCCTAACGGGTCACTTATCTTTGTAAATTCTAGTGGTAATACATTCAATATTGTGTGTTGTGCTCCAAGCTTCTTCTTCCTCCTTGTGTTGTTCATGTGCTTCCACAGACGTCTAACTCCAACAATTGGTATCAGACCAGGTCCCCACTTCATATAGGGCATCATCTACACCTCTCCAGTGGTATTCTTAGAATCCCATAAAATTTGGTGAACATACTCAGTGTGTTTTAGAGATTGTTTCGGTCTCTAAACACACTATCATAGCGCTTATGTAGGCTATTTTGTCTTTTTGTGCCAAAGATATATACCAATTTTGTTTTGCTAGTGTTAGCGTCTTGAAGTCTACCATAGGTCTAATAGAAGTCATTTGGGTAGTTATGTTCAACTTTTTTAGATACAGTCATTTTTCTACATCAAGGTATTGTAGTCACTGGCCATGCATGAAAGTAGTGATGTATTCTATATGTTGACTGTTGAGGATAAGTAGGATGCTACCAATTATCCACTATGGGCTTATATGATGCATCATGTATTGTTCACAAAAGGAATATGGAATATTGTACAGGGTGTTGAAAAACATCATGTTACACCTATGAATATAGGTATTGCAAATATAGGTACAAGAGTTGATGGAGATGGTGTTGAAGATGGTGATATTCTGCAGATTCCTATTCGTGTTGTAGTTTTTGTTGCACCTACTATAGAGCAAATTTTTTGGGATGGCAGAGATGCTCAGGCACATGCATTAATAGCTTTCTCTATCAAACGTGCCATTATTCCTCACATTCGCTCTTGCAAAACAACAAAGGATGCTTGGGATACACTTACCACATTGTACCAGGCTAGGAATGACACTCATGTTGCTTACCTCCAAAAACAGTTGGAGAGTGAGAACATGAATGAACGTGACTCTATGGACAATTTTCTAACAAAGATCAAAGACTTGAAGGAATAGTTGATTTCTACTAATGAAGTTATACCACATAGGTCACTTGTGAAGACCGTTTTGAATGGTCTTCTTGACTCATATCAGAGTTTTGCTTCTACTCTTCATTTGATGATGAAAGGAGATTCAAATGCCTTGTTATTTGAAGAGTTAATTTTTGTTCTGTTGCAAAGAGATGATTCTAGGCAGAACATGTCCATTATGTGTGTTGTAGACCAAGCTTTCTTGGCTAGTGAGTGGTTGTATAAGCTCATAGAGTATGAAAGATCACTGAATGATTCGGCATGTGCATTACATGATTCTCAGGCCATGTCAAATGCAAAGCTTTGGCATGCACGCTTTGTTCATCTGAATTTTGCTAGTTTACTATGCTTGCAGAAATATGAAATGGTATCCTTTTTTCCCAAACTTGAGGCACTCGAAAAACATGTCTCTGAAGGCTGTATTTTGGGCAAAATGTAGTGCTCCTCCTTTCCAAAAGATGGTTCAATTCGGGCTACTCAAAAATTGCAGCTTGTAAATAGTGATGCTTGTGATCCTATGTAGACACCTTCTTTTGGAAACTTTCTTTACTTCGTGATGTTCATTGATGATTTTTCTAGGCATGCATGGGTATATCCATTGAAAGCAAAGCCCGAAGTGTTCATGTGCCTCAAACAATTTTTGGTTTTGGCTGGGTTTTGGCTGAAAATCTATCAGCATGTAAAATGGGCACCCTCCGTTTTGATCGAGGCTGGGGGGAAATATATGTCTTCTGACTTAAATGCATTTCTGGTTGAACGTGGGATAAAATATCAGTGTACAATACCGTATACACTTCAACAAAATGGAGTTGTTCAACAGAAGCAGAGGTCACTCATGGAAATGGCGAGGTGTATGGTCAAGAGTCAGGCTTTACCACATAGTTTCTGGCTTGATGTTCTCATGTGTGCAGCATATGTACTTACTAGGTGTCCCACTAAAGCACTACAATCTATCACTCCATATGAGGCTTGGCATGGTCGCAAGCCATCTCTTGCTCATCTACGTGTCTTTGGTTGTCTAGCATATGCATTAGTGCCTGAACAACATCATAGGAAATTGGATGATAAAGCTGTAAAATGTATTTTTGTTGGGTACAGTTCTGAAAGCAAAGGCTATCCTCTCTATCGTCCATAGACTAAATGCATTTTGGTTAGTCGTGATGTTTTTTTTGTGGAAGATGCTATTCAGCCTTTACTTTCATGTACGAAGGAGACATTTGTTAGCTCCAAAGACATGTATGATACTTTGTTGCCTCTTTTTATAGGTGTACAGTCTACCGTTGGTCCTAATAAGGCAAATTCTCAGGCTTTATAGGTTTCATGTCATGATGTAGAACATCCCATTTCTTATGCGGAATTACATGATGCACTTATTGATGAGAGAGCTGATATTGAGGAGGCAAAAACTATGCCAAAATGGCTACTGGAGACTTTGTGTGACAACAAATTAGATGCTCCTCTGTCATATGGTACTCATTCTCGCTCTCATAGTGCCTCTTTTGCATCAGATTGCTATGGTATGGCTACATCTATTCTTTGTGATGAGGCCAAACCTATTTCATTTGATGAAGCACAAAATTCTAAACATTGGATGGCTACAATGCAAGCTGAATATGATGCTATCATGAAAAATGGCACCTAGTCTTTATGTGACTTGCCTCCTGGCAAGAAGGTCATTGGTACTAAGTGGGTATACAAGCTAAAGCATAAAATTGATGGAAGAGTTGACAGATATAAGGCTAGGCTTGTTGCAAAGGTATGCACAAGAAAGAGGCATTGATTTTGATGAAACCTTTGCACCTACTTGCCGATGACTATTGTTCGTAGCATATGTGCACTTGCAGCTCATCATGGTTGGATTTTACATCAATTGGAAATTAAAATAGCATTTTTGAATGGTGATTTGCATGAATAAGTGTATGTTTTTCAGCCTTGTGGCTTTGTGCACAAAGAGCATGGAAACCAGGTGTGCAGGTTAAATAAGGCTTTATATGGTTTAAAGCAAGCACCACGTGCTTTTTTTCAGTAAAAGGAAGTTCATCCTTAGCCTACTCTCCCGGACTTGTATTAGATAAAGGAAAAGGAAAGTACAAGTGAAGGGGACTAGTGCCCATGGGACCCCCTAAGTCCCACAGAGCGAGGGTAGCTCTTACAAAGTTTAGATGGCAATACAAAGAAGGTTAATCACCCTCTCATCACCCTCATGCGGGGCCCACTTGGGCTTAAGCTTGTTGTTAATTAGGAGGAGCACTTTATGATGCCTCAAGGGGAGGAGGGATTTCTTATAGTTGGTGATTCTTTTACCGAGGAGGAGCTTGGTATGAAAAGATACATGCCTATCTGATTACACATGGGTTTGAGAGCACTCCAACTAAAAGCACCTTATATGTTAAGCATGCTAATGATGTGCTTCTGATCATTGTTGTCTATGTTGATGACATGTTGCTCACTGGTCCTATTGAGAAACATATTGTTGATTTCAAGGTTGATTTGCATGCCTCATTTGAGATGTCTGATTTGGGGCATTTGCATCATTATTTGGGCATTCAGTTTATGCAAGTTGATGGTGAAATAGCTTTGTGTCAAAACAAATATATTGACACATTATTGCAATGTTTTGGCCTTGAAGACTATAACCCTATTGCCACTCCTATGGAGATAGGTTTATGATTGAGTCTTCATAATGTTGGAGATGCATTTGATGTTGTTCTCTATCAGCAGGCAGGTGGATGCTTGATTTACTTATGCATTTCTTGGCCAGATATTCAGTTTGCTGTCTCACAGATGAGCAGGTTTATACATTGCCCATGTGTCAAGCATTGACAGGCAGTTAAGCACATCTTTCGCTATTTGAGTGGTACCCGGCTACTTCGATTGTTTTAACCCAAGGGGGGATCACTACTGCGAGATTTACATGTTTTTTCTCATAGAGACTAGGTTGGTTGCTATGACACTCATATGTCCACTAGTTGCTTTTGCGTCATGCTTAGTATCTCATGTATATCCTGCTTGAGCAAGAAGCAGCTTAGTGTGGCCACTTCAAATTGTGAGGCTGAGTATAGGGTAGCTTTTGCAGTGACTCTGGGGTGTGCATGGCTTAGACGCCTTACGACTGATTTGGGTGTTGGTCAGTCTTCAGCCACCACCATATTCACGGATAGTCAGAGTCCATTGGCAGTTGCGAGAAACCCTATGTTTCATGCTCGCACTAAGCGCATTAAGGTGCGTTATCATTATATAAGGGAGAGGTTCTCTAGTGGAGAGATCAGCTTGGCATATGTGCCCATGCTAGAGAACATTGCAAACCTTTTCATGAAGCCTCTGCCTAGGGAGAAATTTGAAGCTTTCCACAAAGCTTTAGGCTTATTTCCTCTTGTGGATTGATTCCACATAGCTTAGCACTTCCTTATACATGAGTTCTAGCTCCTTGTTCACTGCATCACTCTAGGGGGGCTTTGTTGATATATTTCAGTAGTGATGTGTGTCAAAACACTAGGACCACGAGGGTACTTTTTTCCGTCTTTAGGAGGTTTTTTCCCCCCAGCTTGTATATAAGCCTATTGCCCTAACGGGTCACTTATCTTTGTACATTCTAGTGGTAATACATTCAATATTATGTGTTGTGCTCCAAGCTTCTTCTTCTTCCTTGTGTTGTTCATGTGCTTCTGTAGATGTCTAACTCCAACAGAGACTCCTATGCATGTGTGTGTGTCTCTTCTCTCCTCTCTCTCTCTCTCTCTCTCCCCATTTCCTCCTTGCTCCTCTTGTTCTACCCACTAAAGCCCTTCATTGGTATCAGAGCTTGTTGAACTCTGGTGTGCAAGAAGCTTCAATAGAAGCTACGGTCACAAGAGGTGAAAGTGCAAGTTGGCACCTCTCAATAGTTGTTTAGTATTGCAACCATAACTCAATCTACGAAGCTTGGACTGATGTGTTTGAAAGTTCTATGCCTAATGAAGATAGAGGGTTACAACTTCACACAAAGGTAGCAAACCTGATTTGGAGTTCTAGAGTGCCAAAAATTCAAAAACCACAGACTCATGTAGAAGACGAATCTACAATCACTTGCACAACAAGTCAATTTTTGGGCTATAACTTGAGTTTTGTCAGTCAAATTCAAGCGATTCAAATTTTTCTGCATAGCTTGTATAAGAACTTATAATTTATAGTGGAAAGACATATCCAAATTCTGAGTGCTTATTCATCAAAATTGCAAAATACAGAGCAATAGTGGTATAGGTGAAGGTGAAATTAATAGAAAATGCTTGTTTTGTGTATATCTTGAGCTACACACCTCCAATTGAGGTGTCCTATATATCGTTACATAGTCAAGAACAGTTTCTTCAAGTTTTTTGAAGAGTAAAACTTCAAATTCAAAGGTTATCATCTCTAAAACATCAAAACATAGAGTATCATATTTTAACCACAAGAATCCTAATTGCTTTTGGAGGTTCATTTTGTTATGAAACTTCTTTGAGAGAAATTTTTGGTGTGCGAGCTTATTTTTAGAGATTGAAGGCATTGTTCATGTATGATTGTTGTGGTAGCTCCTCTGTATGAGATTAGAGCATTATCTTGTCATGTGTTTGCCATGTGAGATGACATTGTGGTATACCTTTTTTGAGGTTTATGTCATCATGAGTTTGATCATGGCATTGTTGTTAGATGTATAATGGCATCATGGTCTCTATCTCATTTATGCCACTTGGTTATGGATTTACTTGTCAGTTGCACATAATTTTGGGAGATTTGATTTTGGATCTTGGTTGGTACTTATATCTTGATTCTCTTTGTAGGTACATGATTTAGATTGGAGCCTCAGCTACACATCCATTTGTCACCTTGATTGGTTATTATTTTAGCATATGGTAATTGATTTGATATCTATTTGCTAGTGTAATTCTTGGCATATGTGGATGGTGATTGCCACATCGTTATTTTAGTTCTAAAGTCCATTTTACAAAGGAGATGCTGCCAAAATTGTATCGATTTTTTTGCTAGATAGATGGTCTAGTAGTTCCTTTATGCTTGTGAGATAGCTTTGGATCATTAAGTATCTTCATTCATTTGGACTTTACTTATCTCCACTCATTTGGCCTTGGTCACAAGTTATCCATGATAGGTTGGACCATCTTCCAGAATTCATTCTTGAGTGGGGGATGTATTTCCATTGTATTGGCATGTATTGCCATTAGTTCTTGGCATGTGTATTTGCCATTAACTTTGGTTGGATTAGTGATAGGTGGTGACAGGTTACCCACTATTCTTTTGTTATTGGTTCTCTTGTTTGATTACTTAGTTTATAGGGGATACTCAGTCAACTTTTTTCCAAGATTCTTTCACATCTACTTGGTGAGTTTGAATACTTAGTGAGCAAGCCTATGCTCATGGTTTTAAGTGCGTGCTAGATGCATGCTTATGTGATAGGTGGTTCACATGGTTTTCTTCTCCAATGAGACATATGTGATGTGAGTTATGCATATGGATATTCAGGTGTGATCATATTGGTGAGAGGGTATTATTTCTAGTATCTTCTTACATTGCTAGTCTCTTGGATTGCTAGCATAGTGTCTTCTCGATTTGATGGCACTGACTTTCCGAGATGGAAAGATCTGATGTGGCATACATTGGTTCATGCAAGGTTACACATGTATGTGCATAGAGATGCACAAAGGTCTTGTGACATGCTTGACCATGTATGGATGGATATGGATGCATTGGCTAGATCCACTATCCAATTACGGCTTGTGGATTCTAGATATGATTTTGTTCTGTATTAGGAGACAAGTAGTGCACTATGACAGAGACTACATGATATGTATGTGAGTCCACTGGTGCATGTAAGACATAGATCACATCGACAGCTTCAATGTTGGCACTGTGGTTATGAGGGCCATATTCGACGATGTTGCTTCAGGTGGATGCTACGAGGACATGAGAGATATGCACATGATGTGCAAGGGGTAGTGGTTTCAGGAGATTCTATGGCAGTTGATTATGCTAGTTATGGTGATATCACTTTCTCCTATGGTTCATCTCAAGATTCCCCTTGTTCATTGGATAGCACACATATGGCTTTCTTGCTTGATGCATTAGCCACTTTTCATGTTACACCACATCATGAGTGGCTTTATCGATTCTCATGTGAGAGTTGTGGATGTGAGCACATGCCTGATGGTACAACATATGACATTGAGGGTGCAGGAGATGTATGCCATATGCTACCTAGTGGAGCATCACTTATACTCAAACATGTACGTTATGTCTCCTCATTCACTATGAGCTTGATTTCAGTTAGCCAATTACAAGAGAGAAGGTGTTATACATTCCTTGGTGAGCATTATTTTCAGTTGCAGTTGGGACAACTTATGCTTGTTAGAGGTGCCAAGATTGGGCACAAGTATCCATTGCAGGTACTCTGTGTGAGAGAAAATCTCATCTGAGTGTGAGTTCAACTTTATGTCCGATGTGAGACTCATCATGTCTCATTTTGTCTACCTACACATAGGCCTATTGACATTCATGATGCACATGTATCACAAGATTCATATGCTGTGATGGATGCACATGTAGAGCATGTGTTGGATGCTCCTGATGCTTATATGGATCATATGGATGCTCTTGTGGAGCACACTTTGGATGATCATTTGGATGCTTTAGATCATGATGTGATACTCATGTAGAGCATTGTGATGATACTCAGTTAAAGTTTGATCATCAGTTTCATCTTGGTGTTCATGTTCTCATGTGGATCATGATGATACACTTGGTGTGGTAGATTAGAATAGGTCTTATGATAGAGAGTGAATGCCAGAGCATACTAGCTCTCAGGGTGCACAGCTAGATACATCCTTGGTTGAGAGGATGACTGATTTAGATGTTGATGAGTCAGTGATCATGTAGTCATTCTTGGATTTGCTTATGCCAGATGTTGACATAGATATTTTAGGACATATTGGTCTTGACGATGGTGCTTTGGATGCCTTGGATAGAGGCATGGATAACATGCTCGGGTTAGCCAGGATAGCATAAGTTTCATCAGCATTTGGGAGTTTGATGTACGATTTGTTATGCTCAAGACTAGATGTTGCAGTTGCTACTGGAGCATTTGCACTTGGAGTTGTTAGTCATTTGATGATTGACACAGGCATAGAGTGAGTGGGATCTTTACACAAACTTCATCAAATCTTGCATTAGTTAGATGTGAGCTCGACTCTTATTGATGTGAGTCTAGAGAAATTTGAGGTGCGTGGATACACCTTGTTCGAGGCAGTTGGTGTAGGCTGATTGGTATTCCTATACATTGTTGTATAGTTGTACATCATTCTTTGTATGTATTACCACTTATGGCCACATTGACCCTTGAGTGGGAGATTTTTGGGGATGTAAGGATCATGTGACCTTACCCCTATATTCATATATATACATCATTTATAGAGCATTACCTCAACAAAGATCATTATGTGGGTTTTGAGGCTCCCATGCATGTGTGCATGTCTCTCCTCTCCTCTTTCTTCCTCCATCTCATCCTTGCTCCTCTTTTTCTACACAAAAAGCCCTTCAGCATGCATGCCAAAGCTTTGCATCAGACATAGTCTGAGAATCATGTACTCCACATGCTGAATCATTCGTAGATTTTTCATAGTCTATGAGCTTATAGATCCCATGACATAAAATTCCAGAAGCAATAATGATGTCTCCATTTGAAAGACAATGAGCTCTACATCTGTAATCAATAAATTTCACAACCAACTGGATCTTGGCTAAAGCTAAAATGGATGACATATTTTTCTTCATCCTTGGCACAAATAAAGCATCTGACAAGTTAAAAGAACTACCATGAGTAGTAGTTAAAATAACCTTACCAACTCCTATGATAGGATAAGAGGAGTTGTTGGCACACATGAAATTATTCCCTATAGGGAGGGGCTCAAGTGAAGTGAAGAAAGTGTGCTACAAATTTAATATGTTTGGTTGCCCCACTATCAAAGTACCAAACGTCGAAGTCTACTGCAGGCATACGCTGTTCATTAGAAGATGGGTCATAACTATAAACAGTAGTAGGTGCCCATTCTTCATTTTCCACAAGATTATCAAAGTTTGTATTGGGTGTAGAGGCCTATACAACAACCATTCTAGCCTCTTTTTTCTTTGCCTCTTTTGCAACCACTTTTGCACAACTTTTAATGACATGATCATTTCCTTTACAATATTTGCAAAAAAAATTCTACTTTTTTGTTTTCTTTCCTCTTTGTCATCCTTCTTTGATTGAGTAGAATTAATTGATTTTTGCTTACTAGTAGATGATCTCCATTTACCTTTGCCCTTCTGACTAGCCAAGACAGCTTGATCTGCAACATGCATAATGGACTTATTCTGCCTAGAGTGATCCTCTTGCAACAGAACAAAGACTAACTCTTCAAATGTTAAGACATTTGGATTTCCTTTCACCATCAATCAAAGAGTAGGAGAAAAACTCTAATATGAATCTAGAAGGCCATTTAGAATAGTCTCCACAAGTGAACTGTCTGGAAAGACTTCATTAGCAGAAAATCAATTGCTCCTTCAAATCTTTGATTTTTGTCAAAAAAATGTCCATGGAATCTCCTTCATTCATTGCTCACTCTCCAAATATTTTTGGAGGTAAGCAACGCTAGGCTCATTCCTTGCATGATATAAAGTGGTAAGTGTATCCCAAGCATCCCTTGTTGTTTTGCAAGAGAAAATGTGAGGAATAATGGCATTGTTTTACAGAAAAGGCTATCAATGCATGTGCTTGAGCATCTATGCCATACCAACAAAGTTTCTCTATAGTAGGTGCAACAAGAATCACAACACAAACAGGAACCTAAAGAATATCACCATCTTCAATGGCACTTGCATCATCTTTAGTAATTGCATTTGCAAGTGTAATAGGACATTTTTCAACACCCTACACAATATTCCACACTCCTTTTGCAACCAAAAATGATGCATCATATGTGACTAAAATACCTTGATGCAAAAAAATGATTGTATCTCAAAAAGTTGAACAAAACTACCATGTTGAGTTTTACTAAACCCGTAGCAAACTTTGAGGTGCTTATACTAGAAAACCAAAACATGCATATATCTTTGGCACAAAAAGATGAAATTACCTACAGAGGCACTATGATAGTGCATTCAAAGGCTGAAATGAGCTCAAATAGCAATTTTGACAGTAATCACCTTGAGTATGCTCACCAATTTTTGTCCGATTATGAGACTATGACCAAAGGGGTGTCAACAATGCCCTAGATGAAGTGACAACCTACTCTGATACCAATTGTTAGATTTTGAGGCCTATAGAAGCATGCGAAGAGTACAAGGAAGAAGAAAAAGCTTGGAGCACAACACAGAATATTGAATGTATGACCAAGAGAATGTACAAAGATAAGTGACCCATTAGGGTTATAGGTGTATATACAAATTGAGGGAAAAACCTCCTAAAGAGGGAAAAAAGTGCCCTAGCATTCCTAGTGTGTTTACACACATCACTACCTAAATATATCAGCAACCGCCTGTTTTGGTCTTAGCTTGATGGATGTCTTCTATGGTGGTTGTTCATCAGACTCTCAATTTGATTTTCCTTGAGACCAATCATTTTGTTGATTTTTCAATTCATGTTCTTGTGATGGATTGCTCTCAAAAGGTGTGCCATCATGTGAGAGATGCCTAGAACTGGTGTGGGAACCACTTCGAGGTCTCTTGTGGGGTTGCAACCATGGTGGGTGCTAAGTTCCTTAAACATGGTTAGGATAGACCATGCGGTCTTTCCTTTTAGTTTGCTTCATGCATGCCATTCTCTCAAGTTGTAAAGTGTGAAATGGAATGAGTTGCCTCCATTTAAAGAGTTAGTTTTAAAACTATATGTTCATGTTTGAATGGACAAAACCAAATTATAAACATATACAATATAATAATACAAAGAATAAAACAATGAAACCAAGATTATATTAATCCTATGATTTACCACATAATGGAATATAATGAATTTACTTTGCTTCCAAGCTCAACTCTCTCCTAGTCTTTTAGCACACCATTGAGCATGATGTAGAGGTCCTAATGATAGACTTCCATTTCTTACTAGCAATGTTATGTTGTATCCTTCTCACAACATTTTCACAATGTGACTCCCTAGCTCATTCCACAAAAACTTTTCTTGAAAATGTGGTGGAATAAAACCAATTAAACATCTCCTCCATATAGTTTGATTGCATTAGATCACCACCATGTCACATGTTTTTTATGTAAACACCTCTAGCTTTGTAGTGTGACTTCGCCATTCCTTGGGTACTGAAAATCTCCAATGACCCATATCGATGCATGAAAAATGTTCCATGTGCAAATAAAGTATGCTAAAAATTGTTAAGTACATTGGAAAAAAGAAGGTGTGACAAATAGTTTGAAAGATTATGTCTCTCCCCAACATTGAATGAACACCTTAATGAACTCCACTAATGTCTGTTGAAACAATTGACGTTGAATACTACTTGAGCTAGTAAAACCCATTAAGCCTACCAACATATCTAAGCATGACCAAACCTTCTTTATCTTATTACAAAGATCAACTTGAGAATCATTGTATGTTGTGAGCATGCATAGGTCTTTCCATAGATCATAATTTTCATTATTTTTAGTGCTAGTACCTTGTTTAAATAAATGTCTTGCCTTATTCCCTATTATTGACACTTGTTGTAAAATATCTTGAGATTCCCAAATTTTGCAACAACAAAGGTTACATTTACACCATGACAACCAATTAAATTGAGGAGTTGCTCCAATTTCTTAATAGCTTGTACAAATTTATCAACTGGCCTCATGGAAAATGCATATTCTATAGGGAGCTTCAATAGTCTATCAAAAACTCTCATGAAGGCATGCAAGGTGCAAAAAGTGAACATTAACTAAATGAAATGGAATATTAGGATTTCAATCCTTATCCAAAATGTCACGATTAGGTGTACCTCACAACAAAAGCCTCACTAAGGTTATATCTCATTGAGTAGATGGAGATGCATATGTATCATCATCTAAATCATCTATGTTGTTTTGTTTTATCTTTGTTGGTTTATAACCTCGTCTGCAATATGGACAAGGATAGAGAGTAGATGCACCTTTTTTGCACCCTAACATGCATTTTATGGCGTTTAAATATCCACCCAAGTTCCACTCTACCCTAACATCACCTTGGCCTTCTACATTGATGTTTGCACCACGAATTTGAAAAGTTATCACCTCTCTAGTCCATTGGGTCCTACTTAAAATCTATGAAATAACATCATTGGATTCTCTAGGTACTTTAATAGCACCTAATCGCCATATATCTTTCTCATACTGAACACTATATCTAAAGTGATGGGTAGATTTTTCACTTTCATCAATAATGGCATGGGCCATAGCTTTATTCATGAGTGTCATACTAAGTCTCTCCATACCTCATCCTTTTATGATTTGAAATTTTTCTCGCTTCACTATAAACTTGAGTTTGGAACCACACTCTACATCAATTAACAAACATTATATTAATAAAAATAAGATCAATGTCCTTATAATAGCCACAGATATACCTTGAATTGTAGATTTGTAAACTCAGACCATTTCCTTTTGAAGCCTTTCCAAATTGACAAATATTTTGTTCTGCTTTGTGTAAATGAATCCCTTTCTAGATGAATTTTTCAACTCTTTGTTCAATGTAGGAGAATGATAAATGGATGGAGGCATAACATCTTCTATATGCAGGTAATGGCCAAGAATATTAGGTACATCCTCATTGGTCATCTTCTTCTTTAAAGATACCTTGTAAATATTTAATCACTTGGGTCTTGATGTGATTTCCTATTGGTGCCTCCAAAATCATAAGCACATGTTTGTTGCTCAAACAAGAATTTAGAAACTTAACTTGATCATCCATTTTTGATGAAGCACTAGCATCTTCAACAAATGACCTACACAATAAGAAACTCAATCTAAAAGTCTTGTAATATAAATAAACAAGTGAAACACAAACCTAAGTGCCTAAACATGTCGCTTGAAACGATGATTATGGTTGTTTCTTATACCTCATACCAAGTGGAGTTTCTTTTAGATGTGCTAGATTGGCTTTAGATTTTGTAATTGTGCAAGTATCTTCAAATTGTTACAATAACATTGTTACATCCATTTGCAATAGATGCTGAATGGTTAGACAATCACTTGCAATAACCTATTAGTCCAACTTCACCACTACCAAGGAATTGTAGAAATCTAGAGTTACTTGGAGTGTAGGATGAAAATTAGACATTGGATCTAAGGGATACAATGCACCATTGAACCAATGATCAATATTCTTCTCTCGGACTACACATAGTTTAGTTTGAGAATATTTGTCATTTCTATCTCTAGTTGATGGTGCAAATTTTGTTGGAACAAAAACATGTGCACTTGTTGAATGAGGAGCATGAATTGGTGCTTGTGTCATGTTTGTAATACATGTGAGCACCATGATGTTCCAAAACTTGAGCACTAAATAGAAAGAATGACAGAGATGGCTTGTACAATAGCTATATCGCAAGAAAAAGGTATGTTTTGGTATGTGGATAGGTCAAAAATAACTTTTTTCAGTGTTCAAGAGTGAAAATAGGATTTTTTTTCAAAAATTCATGTTTTAGGGCAACCAACATTAGATTTTGGTGATGTGAGCACTTAACTTTTGAAAGGATTTTTAAAATTATGATAATTTACATGTTTTTTATAAAAAATGGACTAAAAAAAGTAGCTTCTTACATATGCATAACATTATGGACCATTTTGAATAAAGAATAGCTAAAAAATAGACTTTTTCAAAAAATCATTTTTTATTGACATATGGATAGATTTCATGATGTGGAAAGTGGCTTTTCTCTCTCTCTTTGTGTAGAAGAGAGAGATGATCCTAGATTAGCCTAACAAAAAAAAACTACTAAAAAGTGCTCTATTAAATGCACTTTGTCCCCTAAGAAAGTACAAGATTAAGCTTAATCCTTAAAACTTAGGAATCCTTACAGGGCCCATGTAGGGTTCATTTTCCCCCTAATGTAGCCCAATTTGAACCACAATACCCTTGAAGCATATCCCATATGGTATAAAGAATGCCAAAATTCAAGGTTCCTACAATGTACCTTAGAAGTCCCATGCTTGCATTCTAATGGCTATCTTTTGGTTTGTTAGAAAACCTTCTTAATACTCCAATAACATAGAAAATATATAGTCTAGTGTTGCATCAGAAGAATAAGACTTCCAAGAGGGTTTTTGTACTTCTTAGCATCTACCTTTGATGTACCATCTTTTGCGCAAAGTTTAAGATTTACCTCGATAGATGTACTAGTGGCTTTGCAGTCCATCATCCCAAAAGCTTTAAGGATTTTCTAAGCATATTTTTGTTTTAATATGAATATCCCATCATCCTTTTGCCATACTTCAATGCCAAGGCAATTATGGAGTAGCCTAAGATCTATCACCTTAAACTCATTGCTCAAGCTGCAAATTGTTTTTATGAGACTTTTCTCATAACATAGAAATATTCCTCAGAATTATTTCTTTCAAAGTCTAGGTTTTGGAAAAAACTATCAAATCATTGGTACCAAGCTCTTGGAGATTACTTAATGCCATACAATTCCTTCTTAAGTCTACAAACCATGTGTTTTGAATGAGGTATGTCAAAACTTGGTGGTTGAGATACATTATCTCCTCATTGAGGTATTCATTTAGCAATGCTGATTTGATATTCATGTAGAATATAGGACACCTTATATGTGAAGAAAAAACAAGTACTATGTGAATTTTAGTCATTCAATTTTTTTTCTGTGCAAATATCCCTTGGACATCAAATCCTTCTACTTGTGAGAGTCCTTATTCTACAAGTTGACCTTTTTACTTCTCTAAATTACCATCTATTTTTTTTTTCGCTTTCCAATTAACTTTTTGTGAGATGGTAAATCAATCAATTCCAAGTTTTCATTGTCAGTATGCTATCATACTTAGCCTTCATTTTTGCTCTCCACCTCAGTTCTTTGAGTGCTTCATCTAGAGTTATTGTTTCTTCTATTGACGCTATAATTTTAACCATAAGAGCCATATTGGCAATGATGGGAGGCTCTTTTTTTATCTTCAATCCTCCCTTGACTATGCAGCCCATGCGAAGATGAGTCTGGAACATCAATTTGAGGGTTACCATCATCAAAGAGCTATGGTGCCCACTTTCCTAGTGGCTTACACTGTATGGCAACAACCAATTGGATTTTTGGTGGAAGAATGTCATTATTTGATTTCTGCCCCTCATTGATCTTGACCTATCTATTGGAAGGTATAAGATGAGTTCTTTGTTCAGTTCATGAGATAGTGAGTTTACTATTGTTATCCATTAGGTTTGATTGCTTATGAAATACCGCATCATGTCTTAGAAAGATCTTCTTTGGCTCTAGATCCCAAATTCTATATGTGTTAGAATCTTTAGTTTACCCTAATAAGAAAAATTTGTCCCTTTTTATCCTATCTTAGCTCTTCATAATTCATGCATATGTGCATAACAAAAACATTTACATTTTGAAATGCATAACTGAATAATTTTTATCGAATTGCCCTTCTTGCAAAGTAACACCATGTAGTTCCTTTGTGTAGCATCTATTCAAAATGTGCACAACCATATTAAATTATTTTGTCCAAAATAAATCAAGAATATATAACAAATTGGATTTCCTCTTACCACAAGTGGCAGCAATAAAAGTCATCGACACCCCTCCGGTCACAGTCTCAGAATTGTAGAAAAAGTGGTGAGCATACTCAAGGCAATTAGTAGTTCAAAATGACTTCACTCTATGTTGTCAAAATCGCAATCTTGGCTTGTTTGTGCCTCCAAATGCACTATCATAGTGCTTGTGTAGGCAATTTCATCTTTTTGTTCCAAAGATATATACAAGTTTTCATTCACCATTATAAGTACCTCAATGTCTAGTACACGTTTAGTAGAAATCAACAAGGTAGTTCTGTTCAACTTTTTGAGATACAATCATTTTCTTACATCAGGGTATTTTAGTCAATGGCCATGGCTGAAAGTAATGATGTATTCTATATGTTGGTTTTTGAGGATAAGTTGGATGGTACCAATTACCCATTATGAGCTTATATGATGCATCATGAATTGGTTGCAAAAGGACTGTGGAATATTGTGTAGGGTGTTGAAAAACATCTTATTACACATGCAAATATAGTTGTTGAAGACAATGCAGATGGCATTGAAGATGGTAATATTCTTTAAGTTCTTGTTCGTGTTGCGGTTACTACTGCACCTATTGTATAGCAGCTTCCTTGGGATGATAGAGATGCTCAGGCACATGCATTCATAGCCTTGTCTATAAAACATGTCATTATTCCTCACATTTTCTCCTACAAAATAGCAAAGAATTCTTGGGATACAATAACCACTTTATACCATGCAAGGAATGAGGCTCATGTTGCTTACCTCCAAAAACAATTGGAGAGTAAGCACCAAGAGCTTTTAGAAATAGCTAAACCATGACAATAGCTCACTATTATAAGTTATGTTATTGATTTAGGATGAGTATATGATTAGAAATGATATTAAGAAAATAGGGGTGCAATCCTCACTTTTTAGGAAGATGATAGTGAGCAAACATAGGTTACTTGTAGAGAATTTATCTCATAATCTAGTGAATCAAATGAGATGAAAATGGATATGTGACAAATAGATAGAAACATGCTAGCTATTCTAAGTTGAATCGCATCAAATGGATCAATATACATAGAGAACTACACTGATCAAAGTTGCTTAAATGAATACTTTGCAACAGACAATAGTACACATAGAATGACTTGCACCAAATGAATCAAATGTATATAATTTTGAAAGTATGATACAAGGGAGATGATTTAGGTTTACTCATAGAAAGCTGGGATTAGTATAGCATTGAAGCTCAATAACTCGTGACTTTATGAGAAACAAAATTTCAAATGGAGGTACCACTCATTAACTCTTGCACACCCCTTTCACTTCATATCTTTTCCACTTTTCATCTTTATTTCTCAAAATTGTGTGCATAAGCAAGGTTTCACTTGAACCTTCTAAAACACTTAAAAGTCTTGAAAACCCTTCAAAAAGACCATTTTGCAACTTGCATTCCACTTTTCTTGCACAACCTTGTGAAAAAACTATTTGTGCACTACCTATGCCCCTTGTTGTTCTTGGCCACTTGTGCACCACTTTGCACTTTTGCACTACCTCTACAAACATTGCAAAGTCACCACTTTGACTAGTTCAATAGTTGTCTACCACCTAATGGGCTCTCCGTCATGGAGAATTAACAGTCAAACCACAAGTAGAAATGCGCCCCCTAGAGACCATAGGAGTAAAACCTTCAAAAAAACATATGAGAAGCCACTAGGAGGAGGAAATAAATAAATACAAGGGAATAACAAGACTAGTTACTAGATCAATGAGTATGGAAGAAGAAGCCAGATAGGTGGAGGGGTAAGAAGGAAAGGGTAGAGGTTGAGGGGCTATTGAGGATAGGACAAGGAGGGGGGAGGGTGAGGGCTAGGTGTAGGTGTAAATAGAGGGTAGGGAGTGTGACGATGGCTGATGACAAGTGAAAAAGTTGTAACAATGCACCAACAACATGTGTGACATATGAAACATTCAAACATGTGGAAAAATTCAAGATGAAAAGGACCATGTGGGACATGTGAAAGAAAAAAGAACATGTTAAATGGGCACAAAACATGTGGGTTCTGACAAAAATTAGGGAAACGAAATTGAATTTTGGTGAATATAATGCAAAAATTGAGTCCAAAATGTCGAGAAACATGAAATTGGCTCCAAATTTGCAATAAAAATTCAAAGCACAATCTAGAGCCAAAAGTGTTTTTTAAATTAAAAAAAATGGCCCATAATCATAGGATAAAATGGGGGAGCAAGGAGGGTTAGAGAGAGAGAGAGGAAGAGAGAGGTAGAGAGATAGAGAGAAGTAGAGATAGGAGAAGAGAGTGGTAGAGAGAGAGAAAGAGAAGTAGAGATAGGAGGTAGAGAGAGAGAGATCAAATTAGAGAGAGAATGAAGAGAGGAAAAGAAGTAGAGAGAGAGGTTTTTTTAATGATAATAAAAAAGCAAGGGTCCTTGTGTACCAACTAAAATATCAAAAATCCCGAACAATTCCAAAAAAATTAAGAAAAGTTATCAAAACATTTCCACATTCTAG
Source organism: Ceratopteris richardii (assembly GCA_020310875.1). NCBI lineage: Eukaryota > Viridiplantae > Streptophyta > Polypodiopsida > Polypodiales > Pteridaceae > Ceratopteris > Ceratopteris richardii. The sequence goes on along the minus strand of CM035441.1, from coordinate 128,872,360 downwards.
ATGACTTGCCACACTTAAAAATTCATAGAGATTCCTTCTTTCTTTTGTTTCAAGAAGAAAAAAAGCACTAAAAATGAGAGATAATTCCCAAAAAAAATCTTAAAAAATTCTAGAAAATTCTTAAGACTATCCAACAAGATTCTCATGACTTGTGCAAGAAAATGACCTCCAAAATACACGAAAAACATTAAAGAAGAAGCATGAATATTTGATGAAACTAAGAAAAGTAAGCAAAGAAAATGGTATGAGAGTCATGTACAGCCTTGAGAGAGTTTGCAAATTCTAGGTAATCCAAAAGAAATTTGTTGATTAAAAATCATGAGCTTGCAAGTCTCTAACTGCACTGCAACCCATTTTGGTTGTCTCTTTTTAGGCATAATGACCTTGTTATAGGCCCACTCTCAATGCTTCATAGGAATAATGATTCCAACATCCTCCATCTTTTGAAATGTTGACATTTCCAATATAGTTTGCATTATATCTATAGCTTTTCCCTCTTATTGGTTTGGCTCCTTCAATCACTGAAATCCTTAGTCCCTCAAAACTCACATGTATTACTTCTGAATCCTTTTAATGCCATGTGAATATATCCACATATATTCTCATAAGAGATGTTATCCAACTATTATCCAAACCAGGTGGCCACTAACATGGGACATGAATCAACTTCATTAATGTTGTACTTAAGTGGTTTTTTCTTCCCTCTTCTATGACTTATCATCGGTTCACCCAAATTAAAAATTTGAATGATCTCTTCATTTCCTTCATAAACTTCCTTTGTACTTGCATCTTTTGGAAAAATTCCCTAGCAGGGAGATGAGTCTCCTCCTTACAAAAAGGTTGCGATAGTGCATTCGGAGGCTGAAATGAGCTCAGATCACGATTTTGGCACCATATAGTGAAGCTATTTTGATCTTGGAAACATGTTGAGTATGCTCACCAAAATTCATGCGATTCTGAGATTGCAAATGGAGGAGTGTTGACGGTGCCCTAGATGAAGCCATGACCTGCTGTGATACCAATTGTTAGAGTTAGATGTCTACAGAAGCACACGAACAGCACAAGGAAGAAGAAGAAGCTTCAAGCACAACACACAATGCTGAATGTATTACTAGAGAATGTACAAAGATTAGTAGCCCATTAGGGCAATATGCGTATATACAAGAAGGGGGAAAAAACCTCCTAAAGAGGGAAAAAAGTGTCCCGATGGTCCTAGTGTGTTCACACACATCACTACCTAAATATATCAACATGAAGTTGTTCAAAATAAAAAGAAAAGAAAGGCAGTGAAACAAGAAGAGGAGGAATCATCGTTCAAGGTACCAAAGAATTTCAAGAAATATGAAAATGAAGACCAAAGAATTTTGGTATGAATACCTAAAAGAGAGGCCACCACAGGAGAAGTGTATGATAATAAAGAAAAGACCAGAAAAGTTGTTGTAACCATTGAAGGGAATGAAGAGTGATGTACATACATAGGAGAAGACCTAAGTGCCGAAGATAAAATAGAGCTTGTAGCTATATTAAGGGAATATAGGGATGTGTTTGCATGGACCTATAGAGACCTAAAGGGGGTAGATCAAGAAATATATTCTCATACGATGCCCATGATAGCTGATGTCAAGCCCACCAAACAAAATCCCTACACATATAATTACACTTATGCTGCAAAAAGAAAAGAAGAAATTGACAAGTTGATTGAAGTTGGATTTATCTATGAAATTGAGCGTACTGAATGGGTGTCCCCCATTGTAGTGGTGCCCAAGAATGGAAATTTGCATGTGTGTATTAACCTTAAAAAAAGTTAATGTCGTAGAAGGTCGCGATCAAGAATTAGTTCATGAATAAAATTAGAGATAGCTATCCACTTCCAATCATTGAACATTTATTGGTGCATGTAGGCAAGGACGTTTACAGCTTCCTTTTTCATAGAGTGGGGAATCCTTGCATTTTGTGTGATGCCATTTGGGCTCACCTATGCACCTACAACATTCCAAAGGCTCATGTGTCATGTCTTCAAAGAGTTCTTGTGAAAGAGCTTAGAAGTATATGTGGATGATTTATGCGCACATTCCCAAGAAAGAAGATACCACATCCCTGTGCTCAGACAAATCTTCAACAAGTGTAGACAATATGGAGTTTTTTTGAACCCAGAAAAGTGTGTGTTCATGGTACGTCAAGGTGAGAGCTATAGATGAGGACAAAGTGAGCGCTATAGTGGAGTTTCTGAGGCCAAGGAATGTTAAAGATGTACAAGCCTTTATGGGCCATTGCAGATATTACCACAAGTTTATCCACATGTATGCAATCATAGCTAAACCTCTTTATGCCTTGTTGACAAATTTTGAGTGGAACGATGAATGCGAAAATTCCTTCAATGACTTGAATAGACATTTGTGCACAACACCAATACTGACCACTCTTGATTGGAGTAAACCATTCCATGTCCATGTAGATGCATCCAATTACGCAATAGCATGTGTGCTACCGCAACCCACTAGTGAAGGAAATCTAGATTTGCCTATAGCATATGCTGGTAGATAGCTAAACGCGGTTGAACCAAACTATACAAAATTTGAAAGACAAGGCTTAGGCATGGTATATGTTGTGAAGAAGTTTAGATAGTATTTATTGTCCAACAAGTTCAATCTTTTCACTGATCATCAAGCTTTATTATATTTTGTCAATAAACCTTGTAATACTCGATGCTTAGTAAGATGGTTCCTCTTACTAATGGAGTACGACTTTCAAGTGGTTGTTAGGAAAGGGAGGACCCACCTCAGAGCGGATCATCTTTCTCACATCACTTCAGGAGAGTCATTGCAAGGATTGTCACATGAACTACTGATTCTTATCTATTCAATTTAGAAGTAGTTCCTAAATGGGAAAAAAAGTTGGTACCTATCCTAACCTTTGGACCCTAAAATAAGAATGTAAAAACAAAGGGTGAAGAAATTGTAAAATCATAGAACTATCAAATATTGACACGAAGTATGTATAAACAGGATACAAAGGGTGTAGTAGCTTGTTGCATCAAAGAGGATGAACATAGTAGTTGGTTGCCACAAGCCCATGAAGGATTGCTAGAAAATCATTATTTTAAATAATGAACATTGCAGAATATGAAATGTTTAGGAGTGTATTGGCTTAGTATGGATAGAGAAATACATAAGTCGATTAAGAATTGTCTAGGGTTCCAGAAGAGACCTCAATGGAGCATGCTACCCTTTATCATATGTCATTAATTACGGATTGAAGCACTCCATTGGTAGAATTTATGAGATCGGGAACACTACCCAGTGAGGCTAGTCTAGCAAGAAAATAGAGCATAGAGCAAGAGGCTCACGATTATGCCTTAGTAGGAGACAACCTATACCAAAGAGGCAAAGAAGGTTACTTAAGATTGTGCATTCACAAATCAGACTATTTGAAAATCTTAGAAACTGCACATAGTGGTGTTGCAAGTGAACACTTTGGGCTTGATTGGGTAATTAAGAACATTCTATTCTGAGGACTTTGGTGGCCCACTCTTCATATGGATGCACATACCTATGTGAAGAAATGTGACACATACCAACATACCCAATATCTGATAAGAAAAGATGAGATGCCTTTAAGGCCAATGATGGGAGGACATGAATTTTCAAAGTGGGGTATGGACTTTGTTGGTCCTATTAACCCCCCAACTAGAAACTCCCATGCAGAATACATTATTGTAGCCACAAATTACCTTACAAAGTGGGTAGAAGTAAAGGGCACCACAAAGAATGATGCTCAAACAACAACTAAGTTCTTATCGGAGAATGTGTTCACCTATTATGGATCATCAATATAGTTATTAAGTGATAGAGGAATGCACTTCTTGAACGAATTCATCGAAAACCTTCTCCAGGAATTATTGGTGATACATAATAAGTCTGCCCCTTATCATCCACAAACTAACGGACAAGCGGAGAGCACAAATAAGATCCTATGTAATGTATTGACAAAAGTGGTAAATAATAAAGACTTTCATTAGGATAAACAACTTCATCCTAATGTTTGGGCTTATCGAGTTGCCTACAAAATGGTACTCAATTTCACCCCATTTAAAATGGTCTTCAAATAGAATGTTGTGCTAACATTAGACTTCCAGATTTCGACCTTAAAAGTAGCACAAAAGCATGAGTGGAATGGACATGATTTGTCCTTTAGGATCTTTGATCTAGAATGCTTAGGTGAGACTAGGCTACGAGCGACAACAGGCATCTACACTACAAAGAAAAGACAAAAGGCATACTTTGATGCACACATCAATGATAAAGGATTGAAAGAAGGAGATCTAGTGTTAGTTTATGCACTAAAGCAACATGCCCGTAAATTGGAAAAACGAGGATATGGACCCATGATCATTAATAGAATTTCCGCTACTGATGCGGTTCAATTGGCCACTCTTGAAGGTGACATCTTGCCAAGCTATATTAGTGGATGTTGAGTCAAGCTATGTCAAGAACGTCTTATAGAGGATATGCTAATGAGACTCCACACTGCTGGGAAGGAAAAAGAAGAAGAGTTGAGAATTAGAGAAGAAGTACAGGCAAAGGCCAAAGAGTGCATCAAGTGAAATAAGTTAAGGTGACTAGACCTAGATGTCAATCGACAAGTCCCAAGATATCACATTTCCATGTGCCAAACATCACGTGCGATTTCTTTTGAAATAATTGACTGACCTCCCTTTGTGACCATAGACGTAGGACTATGAAAGAATCTAAGGACTATGAAAGCCTTCATTGACTCAGGTGCAGCAACTAGTGTAGTTAGAATTTCATACTGCCAAGACCTACAATTGAACATCAATCCCATAGAAGCTTATATCATAGGTTTGAGAGGTGAGAAAACCCCTTGTTTGGGTGAGGTGGAGCTTCGCATCTACCTTCAAGTTGTCCCAATCATAGTCAAAATGCTAGTGTGTGAAGATGAGGACCTTACAAAGCTACTTGTCTTTGGTGAAGACTATCTATGACCATGCAGTCAACGTAAACCTAAGAAGTCAACTTCTGCAAGTTTGGGTACACAAACAATGCATTACATTAGAATTAGAGAATTGCATGCTCACAAATCCAGGTGTCACACATTCTCTTAGTTCTTCTAGGGCTAAGCTTAGCAAAGAAGATGTTGTATGTGTCAAAAGCTTGATAACGCAAAAGGACTCATTCATGGAAGAACATGCTCAAAGGCAAGCAGACCTCTCTTCTTTTTCAAAGACTAATGAGGCCACCATAATTCAACCAAAGAAGGAAGTAAAATAGTACAACAGAACCACTATATCAAATAGACAAACAAACTTCAAGAAGAAAGAAGTTATGGGCATGAAACAGATCTAGATACAAAAAGGAGAGCAACCACCAATGTTGCAACAACAATTCCCAACCAATCAGGCCAACCATGACAAAAGAAGATCCAAGCAATGACGACAAGATCAACCACAAAGTATTTGACAAATTTGGGTGTCTAATAAATTAGTTGTAGCTCAACAAGGGCAATTACACATGTGCATACCCAAGGCACACTTACATGCACAAAATCCTATGATCTCCCCCATGAGAAAAGTCTCAACAAAGAAGCCACGAAGGGGCATGAGCCAATACCACACATCGAGATGAAAAGAAGATCAATTCACTTGTTCAACGATAGAAAGACGAAAATCATCAAGGATATGGGTTTGGAAGCCAAAAGTACCAGTAACATCCATAGAACCAAAGAGCCAACCACGTCGGGTACAAAATCTAAGCAACCAACCAAAGATGAAGAAGTCAAAAATGACTTGTACGCAATCAAGCACTGTTCTAAAATGGATCCCTATAAGGAGGAATGATCATTTTAAGATCCAATGGATACCTCCAAAAAAGGTTGCATCAATATCTGCAAGCACATTGAAAACCTTGATATGCAATAACCATGTGCCTTTGGCATAACCTTGTCTTTTGCACCATTCAAGTCATGCATTTCCAAAGTGTGCATTAATATAGGGCCACATTACATGGCCATGCATAGAAACACTTGAGAAATCCGAGGCACATGAGACACACTTGACATATGTGAAATATTTTCTTACTAGTAACCTCTTTCTTTATGTTTGAAGCCATTGTTTCAAAAGAGACACAGAGAGAGAGAGAAAGGGAAGAAAAAAAAAGAAAAGAAAGCAGACAATTATGCGCTTGAAGCATCTCATCAATGAAACATTAGCAAGGAAATCCATCAACAAGAAAGACAAGCCAATAGTCAATCATCATGATGGGATTACAACATGAAAAGATGAATATAGATGGAACTTTCACCATGGTAATAATTGCCTACTTTGGCAACACTATAACCATGATAGATAAGGAAACCTCTGCATCAGCGTACCCTTGAGCACTTCGCTCAAGACCCATTTTTGAACCATAATTCTTACAATGCATTCCCTAAGTAAGCATACACATGGCTACATTACAAGGCCATGCACAAGGCACATATTTTATTCAACCCATGCACTAACACACTTACCCATCATTCATTATGGGTTATGAGTAATTAACATGATAACTATGACACCAACTTTGAAACATCCAAATGACATCATAGTTACAACATCAATACATATGAAGCAATTCATCGTTAACAGCTGCTCAAAATCAACATTGACAACCTCGTTTGAGCAAATAGCAATTCTGAAAGCACACAACTACACCATCGAGCCTACATACAAGGAAGAAGTACATACAAAGGGACTAAAAAATGCAAAGGGTAGGAGTGAAAAAATGAAGAATAGGACAAAAGAACCTACTACATTTGGAGGCAAACCACTCCTGTTGATATAGGATGGATACTACCTCTCAAGTACTACATGGAACAACCACTCCAACAAGGGTCTGTTAGGGATGACAGATGCAAGAAGGGGAGGGTGGGTGTTGACACTCAAGGTCAAGCATAAGGCACAAGAATGCATCAAAGAAGTGGACACACAAGAAGAGGGAGCATGTAGGGAGCTCCAAGAAGTATATCTCAATTTTCCAAAAGAAACCCCTATAAAACAGTGATTTTGATCACTAAAATCCATTTTACATCCCAATTCCCTATAAAAACTATGATTTTGATCACTAAAATCCATTTTAAATCGCAATGTCCATTTTTGCAACTCCATTTTGTTCAAGCTGAGGAGTCATCAAGCTTGAGGAATTTGAAGTAGCTAGCTACCAATTTTCATAATTTCTAGACTCCATTTGAGCCCACAAATAAGCCCTAGAACCTAATTTTTAACTGAACCAACCACTAGGTGTGGATAGGGCCAAAACTACTCAAAAAACTATAAAAAGAGCTAGAGAGATCATTGTTGGGGTTGGCTAGTTAGAGATTTGAGCTTTTGTAAGAGATTTCTTTGTAATAGAAGCTTTCCATTGTTCCTATCTTTGTTCTTACCTTGTGTGCATGTGTGTGCATGCTAGTGAGCTTCTCACTTATGCACTTGTGCCTTCACTTGCTCATGGTCTTCATACCAATCCTCACATCTTTGCGGATTGACATTTATGAGGTGGATCTCCTCATGTGGGTACTTACCATTGTGCTAGAGTGACAGCTTGTAAGTAGATAAGGCATGTTGGACATAACAAAAGCCACACAGGTGAAACGTAAAACCACTTCCAAAGCTTTTTTTTCCACCAATAAGACAACAATTAGAGCAATGATTAATGAGATGAATGGACTTAACATGTTTTGGAGTGATGGAGAAAATACCACCATGTATCTTATGAATAGAGAACCCACATCAAGGATTCATGGCATGACACCATATCAGTCTTATTATGATAAGAAACCAAATATTTCCCACTTGAAAATATTTGGATATCAATCATAAAGGCTATAGGTGTTTCAACCCAAACACAAAGTACTTGAGGATATCAAGGGATGTAGCCTTTGATGAGCTACTCCCTTGGTATATAAAATATGAATAAAAGCATGGAGATGATAAAGGACAAATTGACGTAGAGCTGAGTGTCCCAAGGAGTTCCATCAATGAAGATAGTTCAACCATGAACTCATGATGGAAGGGGGAATCTTAATCAAGCTATGAAGCTCAATAAATCAAAAAAGGCAAAGAAAATTAGTGGAGTTGGATGAACAAGGTAATGAAGTTGAAGACGATGAACAACACATGATGGAGCAAAAAGCCACATCAAAGAAAGAGATAAAGTACCCAAGGATAAGGAGTTTTATTCCTCCAAAAGGTGAAGAAAGGAAGTTTTCCACACCTAAGTATCCAACTCAAAGGTTTATTTATTTCTAAGAAGGAACAAGCCCCAAAGAGAAGAAGAAAGCACATTAATTTAACTAAGGCATGAAATTGAAGCATTAAAGCTACAAAAGGAAGAGGAAGCCCAAGCAGAGGAATTGGATCAACTTTGAGAGGAGCTACAAGAACATCATGGAGATGGCATAAAAAATGGACTATGGGGCACCATGTGCAGTAAACAGGGCTATATGGTAAGTGAATGCCCTCTTGTAAGTGTGACTTGCCAGTTAAGCAGGAAAACCAACCATGAATCCCATGAGTGCCACTCAAGAGGAATGCATGCACAAACATACTAGGGAGAAGGAGGATTCCAACCACCAAAAAAATGTAATGGCTGCTATAGCAAGTCAAGGTAAGACCTACAACCTAGGTCCTTGTGGTAATTTTGGAAATGGGCCCAGATGGCCATTCATTTGCTTGAGGTGTGGGGAATGTGGACATTGTCAAAGCAAATGTCTTCTAGGAGAGTATTCTCCTCTTTGTAGAAATTGCCCAAAAGCTAAAGATCATTACACAATTTTTTGCCCAAAGAACAAAGCATCCTCATCAAGGCCTCATATTCAAATGCTTTCTATGAGTGAGGTAGGAGCTATAGAAGAAAACATTATGCCATCACCATCTCCTATAGTAGTACATCTAGAAGAAATTGACTCTTTTGCTATGCAGACAAGAAGTAAAGGAAGAGCCCCTCAAGTTGAAATGTGCCAAGATTCAAGAACAAATGTACTAAACAAGGAAAAGGGGACACTTGAGGATATATGTAATCCAAGTGAAGAGACACATAGAAAAGAAGAGCTAACAAGCACGAGTGAAGCCATTAGACATGCATTCAGTAGGGCTCAAAAGGATTTTCATCAATCACACGTAGCCCATGCTGCTATGGAATCTAAAATCCATAAAAAATGAAGTTAGCACTTTGTAGCTATGGAAAATGGATGCAAAATTTAGACCATAAGTTCTACAAATCATTGATGAAGCCTCCACATCCACTTTGGTTACAAACATGAATGCTAGTAGTAAGGGTTACGTTGTAGGGAAAGCCCCCTTACAAATTATATGATCCCATGACTCACTATCATGGTTAAAGGACAACTTCTAGAATGAGTTATAGTGGATGGCGGCTTAGGGATTAAATTTATGCCAAACATGCTATGAAAAAGCTTGGACTCCAACCTTCAAGACAAACGAACTTCTCTATTACATTGACCAAACAAAGCATAGTAAGACCTATGGACGTACAATTGACGTCCCTAGAGTTCCAATTGACGTACAAGGTAACATCTTTAATTTGGACTATGTTGTATTGAGACTATCACAAGTAGATGGAAGTTTTCCATTATTGATTGGGAGATCTTGACTAAGTCATGCTAGTGTGTTGCATGATTAGGAAACGATACTATGTGGGTAAAACAAGAGGGAAGAGAGCTGAAACATATATTTTTAGAAGAAGGACTAGACAACTAGGGACATACGAGTAGGATGCATATATTTGGTATTTACATGGAAAAAGATTTGATGGACAACCCATATTTGGATTTTTATGAAAAGAGGACTAGCATTTTATGTCGTGGGTTGTATAAGCTCATAGACTATGAAAGATTTGTACATGATTTGGCATGTGCAGTAAATGATTCTCAGGCTATGTCAGATGCAAAGCTTTGGCATGCACACTTTGGTCATCTGAATTTCGCTAGTTTGCTATGCCTAGAGAAATCTGAAATGGTGTCCTCTTTGCCCAAACTTGAGGCACTTGGAAAACATGTCTATGAAGACTGCATTTTGGGCAAAATGCAACATTCGTCCTTTGCAAAAGATGGTTCAGTTCAGGCTACTTAGAAATTGCAGCTTGTACATAGTGATGTTTGTGGTCCTATGCAGACACCTTCTTTGGGAATTATCTTTACTTCATGACTTTCATCGATGATTTTTCCAAGCATGCATGGGTATATCCATTGCAGAAAAACTCTGAAGTGTTCATGTGCTTCAATTAGTTTTTATTTTTGGCTGAAAATCTATCAGCATGTAAAATGGGCACCCTCCATTTTGATCGAGGGGGGGAATATATGTCTTCTGATTTTAATGCATTTCTGGCTCAACGTGGTATAAAACACCAGTGTATAGTGTCATATAAACCTCAACAGAATGGAGTTGTTGAATGAAAGAATAGGTCACTCATGGAGATGGCGAGGTGTATGGTCAAGAGTCAGACTTCACCACATAATTTTTGGCTTGAGGTTGTCATGTGTGCAACATATGTACTGAACAAGTGTCCCACTAAAGCACTGCAGTCTATCACTCCATATGAGGCTTGGCATGATCACAAACCATCTATTGCTCACTACATGTTTTTGGTTCTTTTGCATATGCATTAGTGTCTGAACAACATTGCAGAAAATTGGATGATAAAGCACTAAAATGTATTTTTGTTGGGTACAGTTCTGAAAGTAAAGGCTATCGTCTGTATCATCCATAGACTAAACACATTTTGGTTAGCTCAGATGTTGTTTTTGTGGAAGATGCTATTCAGCCATTGCTTTCATGTACTAAGAAGACATCTATTAGCTCCAAAGACATGTATGATACTTTGCTTCCTCTTTTTACAGGTGGACAATCTAGTGCTAGTCCCAATGAGGCAACTTCTTAGCCTTTACAAGTTCCATGTGATGATGCAGATCATTCCATTTGTCATGCAGATTTACATGATGCACTAGTTGATGAGAGAGTTGATATTGAGCAAGCAAAAACTATGCCAAAATGGCTGGTGCAGACTTTGCGTGACAGCAAATTAGATGTACCTCTATCATATCGTACTTGTTCAGGATCTCATAGTGCCTCTTTTGCATCAGATTTCTATGCTATGGCTGCATCTAGTCTCTGTGATGAGAATGAGCCTGTTTCGTTTGATGGAGCACAAAATTCAGAAAATTAGATGGCTGCTATGCAATCTGAATATGATGCTATAATGAAAAATGGTACTTGGTCTTTATGTGACTTACCTCCTAGCACGAAGACCATTGGCACTAAGTGGGTATACAAGCTGAAGCATAAACCGGATGGTACAGTTGACAGGTATAAGGCTAGGCTTGTTGCAAAGGGTTATGCACAGGAAAGAGGCATTGATTTTGATGAGACCTTTGCACCTACATGCCATATGAATACTATTTGGAGCATCTGTGCACTTGGAGCTCATAATGGTTGGAATGTACATTAGTTGGACATTAAAACAACGTTTCGAAATGGTGACTTGCATGAAGAAGTGTATGTTTTTTAGCCCCATGGCTTTGTGTGCAAAAAGTTCATGAAAACCATGTGTGTAGGTTAAAGAGGGCATTATATGATTTAATGCAAGCACCACGTGCTTGGTATGAGAAGATAAATGCCTATTTGATTGCACATGGTTTTGTGAACAGTCCAACCAAAAGCACCTTATATGTTAAGCATGCTAATGATGTGCTTCTGATCATTATTGTCTATGTTGACGACATGCTGCTCACTGGTCCTATTGAGAAGCACATTGCTGATTTTAAGGCTGATTTGCATGCCGCATTTGAGATGTCTGATTTGGGGCATTTGCATCACTATTTGGGCATTCATTTTATGCAAGTTGATGGTGGAATGTCTTTGTGTCAAATGAAATATATTGACACATTATTGTAGTGCTTTGGCCTTGAAGACTGTAAGCCTATTGCCACTCCTATGGAGATAGGTTTACGATTGAGTCTTCATGATGAAGGAGATGCATTTGATGCTGTTCTCTATCTGCAGGTTGTTAGATGCTTGATTTACTTATGCATTACTCAGCCAGATATTCATTTTGCTATCTCACAAATGAGCATGTTTATGCATTGCCCAAGAGTCAAGCATTGGTAGGCAGTTAAGCGCATCTTTTTCTATTTGAGTGGTACTCAGTTACTTGAGTTGTTTTATCCCAAGGGGGGGGTCACTACCTCCAGATTTGCATGCTTTTTCTGACTTTGATTGGGTTGGTTGCTATGACACTCGTGTGTCCACTAGTTTCTTTTGCTTCATGCTTGGTAGTTCATGTATATCTAGGTTGAGCAAGAAGCAGCCTATTGTGGCCACTTCTAGTTTTGAGACTCAGTATAGGGCAGCTTTCACAGCGATTGTCAAATGCCTTATGGCTGATTTGGGTGTTGGTCAGACTTTTGCCACCACCCTCTTCACTGACAGTCAGAGCACATTGGTAGTTGCGAGGAACCCTGTGTTCCATGCTCTCACTAAGGACATTGAGGTGCATTATCACTATGTCAGGGAGAGGTTCTCTACTATGGAGATCAGCTTGGCATATGTGCCCATGCAGGAGAACATTGTAGACCTTTTCATGAAGGCTCTGCCTAGGGAGAAGTTTGAAGCTTTCTTCAAAGATTTGGGCTTATTTCCTTTTGTGGAGTGATTTTCTCATAGCTTGGCACTTCCTTATACATGAGTGCCAGCTCCTTGTTCTCCGCATCTCACTCTCAGGGGGGATTTGTTGATATATTTAGGTAGTGATGTGTGTGAACACACTAGGACCACCGGAGCACTTTTTTCCCTCTTTAGGAGGTTTTTTCCCCCGGATTGTATATACACCTATTGCCCTAATGAGCTACTGATCTTTGTACATTCTCTAGTAATACATTCAGTATTGTGTGTTGTGCTCCAAGCTTCTTCTTCTTCCTTGTGCTGTTTGCGTGCTTCCACACACGTCTAACTCCAACACTTCACTTCCATCCTTAGAATTTAGAGTTTTGATGCTTGTGAGAGGTTCTTCTCTTTTTGGGTAAATATTCCTATGTCTTCTAGATAGTGCTCCTTTGAATTGAAGTAACTATCCATCACAATGGATTCTAGATCATTGTTGCCCTCTTTTTCTTCTATGACATCACTAAGGTCAGACTCTTCTAGCAAGGGCTCACACATGAACACAGAGATATCATAACCCTCCTCATCACAATGACGTGTCCACTGTTCTTCATGGAAAGCAATGTCCATGGTGGCTAAGTTTTTTTCCCAACCGTGAGGCTCAAACTCCTCATCTAGAAAGATCATCGGTGTGTAGGCTAGGTCTCTAACGAGTCTGTCTCCTTGAGAAGTTCCTTCTTCTCTTAATTTCAGGCATCTTTCCTCTTCATCTACAACCTTGCACATCCACAAATGATTATCTTCATGCATCCAAGATGGATCAGATGAACTTTCAAAATGCAGAGAGATTGAATCTTCTGGAGCCCTATGGATGGGATTGCACTATAGGGATGGTACATCTCTCCACGTATAATCTTTTAGATTGAGCTTGTCTGTGATCCCTAAGTGTTGCAAGTACAAGGAGTTGGTTCCCCAATCCTGTATTATTCACAGTTCTTGTAGGAAGGGCCTTCTGAAGATCATCTTATAGACATTATTTTTCCCAAAATCATATATAGAAAAGGTGTGTTCAAACTCTACATCACAAGTGGGTCAGAGTTATCCCTTCTAGCAATCCTAGAGGTCTTTCAACATGGTCTTCAACCATTTGAATCTTCATTCTTGTTGGTCTTAATGGAGGTTTACCCCATTGCTTCCACAAGGAGGTGGTTGCAATAGTAACACCAACACCTAAATCTAAGATGGCTTTGGTTGTGTAGCCTTGGTAGGTGATTGGAAGATAAGTATTACCTTCTTCACCTTCACTTATGTCTCCTATTTTGTCTAGAGGTATCTCTAGGACTTTTTTCTTAGAGCCTGCTTTTGACACATTGGAACTAAGTTCTAGAACTGGATTTTCCACATGATTCCATAACTCAGGTTTTACTTTGAGTAGATCTTCTAAAGTGAGATGACAGTGAGCCTTAGTGTTCTATTCACAACTTCAATGTTTCTTGGAACCACTAAGTATTTATTTCTTACCAAGATTGTGGGGGCTCTAATCTAAAGAGATTTAGATTACCTATGAGTTGTGGCAACTCTTGCAAAAGAATTAGATTCAAAATCCAATTTTTCATCCTCTCGTTGCTCTACTTGGTCTCCATAAATAGATGGAATGTCTTGGGGAAATTGATCATGAAGATCATCAATTTTACGAATAGGAGGGGGATTACGCTTCTCCTTGGGCCATTTCTCTTCTTGTATTTTCTCCAAGAACTCTTGAGAGTACTACTGAATTGAAAGAGGTGTTCCATCATTTATGGAATCAGGAATGTAAGCTTTTGTTGGTGGTGAGTTTTCTCTTTCAAAAAATGCTTGAGCATATGGAGGTAAAGAAACTTGCGGCTTGTTTACCAACTACTCTAATCTTTCTAGTAAGCCCTAGAAATGCAAACCTGGTTTGATAGAATTTGTTAGATGGAACAATTGATTGGCTTCAAGCATAGCGTGAACTAGCTCTACCATTTTCATGCACATTTTTGGCCATTCAATCTCAAAATCTTCTCGAGGGTAACTCTTGTCTAGGTTTGCATCTCTTGGCCCTTCTTGAAGTTGATCTTGGTAGGCCTTGAACATCATGTCCAAGCCTTCTTGGGTTGGATCTACAAGGATAGACCCTGGTTGTGGTCTATTTACAATGGGTGATGGGTGGGGATGGAGTGAAGTGGATGGATTTTTGGCATGCAAGGGGTTTTTGAGATGCAATGTCTTCTATTTTGCTTATTGCATCTTTTAGGATTTCTTATAGTTCAGATAACTTTCCACTCCACTTATGATTGTCCTTGTCCCTCGTATCCTTCCATGTTCTTGCTTTCCTCTTACTAGGCTCTCCTCATTCACTTGGCTCTGATTGTTCAGTTGGTTTAGCCTGTTGTGTGGCTTGTGCCCTAGTAACACCTATACAGGAGCCAGATTTATGCTGATTGAACTTGAATACACCCCTAAGCCTACCACATTAATGGATGTAACCTTGGGTGCACTAGAAGGTTTCCTTGGAAAATCTCTTGGGAGATGTTCTTTGTAGCACTCAAAACAAAAGCCTTGTATTATGATGTTTTTTCCTTGTCCTGGAGTCGATAGGTGGGGACATTCATGAATCAAATGGTCACCCTGACATCTAAAACATGATCCTCTAGGGGCTTCTAGTTTCATTAGTCGCGATTGGGGCTTGGGGTTATGATTCATATACATGACATTGGAGTATTTTGGCTCCCAATTTGGTTCCATAGAAGGTTTCTCATATTGATATAGATAAGTCTCACTATGCTCAAGTGACTTCGTGTAATAAGCTTATGGACTATCCTTGTGGGTCTAGTCAGAACTCTGAGCATGAGGGTGATTTTCTAAGATCAACAGGGTTATTGGCACCAATGCTCTATTAGGGTTTTCCTCTACCACTCCATACTTAACTAGAACCACATTGACACGAGGTGGTGGTTGGTTTTCTAGGATGGTTTGTGGCCTATATGGTGTCTGATACTACTCTTGTGGCCTATGATATGGTTGTTGGTATTGATTTTGATATCTACCTTGCTGGTAAGGTTGCCAATAAGTTTGTCTAATAATACTCCATGATATGATACTTGTGTATTCACGATACAGGATACTCAATACTCAACCGGATGATACACGATACCAAATATTATGTGATACGATACTTGTGTATTCATGATACATGATACATGATACATGATAATCAACCCGACGAGACATGATACAAGTGAAGTATCACGATACACGGGGAGATGATACATGATACATGGGAATTTTGATATTGTGATACATGAACTCAACCTATCATGATACTTGGCCTTTTTGAAGTCCATATTAAAAAAAATTTGTGGATATATGTACCTTATGCCCTCCTTGTCAATGCTATGTGCGTGTAGATGCAAAATCTCTTACCTAACCCATGATATTGCACTCACAATACTTGATGCAGGTCATGTCACATCGCATGATTGTCACTCAGTTTTTATATGTTTTGAGAGCATAAAGCTCCTCTTCGATAGTATTTCAGCACCAAAATCTCTCTAGAAGCCTTGCTTGCAGCCACAAATGGAAAAGCAGGTGAATTTACAATCAAAAAGTGCGAAAACCTAAGAATATGAAGATGGGAGAAGATGGTGGTGATGATGATGATGATGAAGGTGGAGAAAAACTCAGAAACTGAATAGAAAATGACTATTTTTTACCGTCCAATGTTGCTGCTCTATGTCTTACCATCACACACTCGTCCTCAATGCGTTCTCCCCATCAATGAGGCCAAATTTGGTGTCACTCTAGCACAATGGTAAATAGCAACATGAGGAGATCCACCTCATAAATTTCAATCCGTAGAGATGTGCGGAATGGTATGAGGACCATGAGAAAGTGAAGGCACAAGTGCGTGAGTGAGAAGCACACTAGCATGCATACACATACATACACACACACGCAGAAGGTAAGAACAAAGAAAGGAACAACAAAAAGCTTCTATTACAAAAGAACTCTCTTACAAAAGTTCAAATCTCTAACTAGCCAACCCCAAAAATGAGCTCTCTACCTCTTTTTATAGTTCTTTGAAGTAGTTTTGGCCCTGGCCAAACCTCGTGTCTTGCCTAGTTAAAAACTAGGTTCTAGGGATTATTTTTGGGCTCAAACGGAGTCTAAAAATTATGAAAATTGGTAGGTAGCTACTTTTGATATTCCTCAAGCTCAAACACTCCTCTGCTTGAACAAAATGGAGTTGCAAAACTAGAAATTGGGATTTAGAATGGATTTTAATGATCAAAATCACTATTTTTATAAGGAATTAGGATTTACAATGGATTTTAGTGATGAAAATCAATGTGTTTATAAGGATTTCTTCTAAGTATCTGAGATATACTTCTTAGAGCTCCCTAAATGCTCCCTCTTCTTGTGTGTCCACTTATTTGATGCATTCATGTGCCATGTGCTTCACCTTGGCTGTCAACACAAGATTTCATGCCTTATGCTTTTTTTAAGTCCCATATCTAGCGAAAATATTCTTAGAAACACTTACATACATAGACATACATACATACATGCATACATGCATACATACATTTATACATACATACATACATACATACATACATACCTCATATATACATATAGACATACATGCATTCATACTTACATACATACATCCATTCATACTTACATACATACATGCATGCATACTTACTCACTTACTTGTTTATTTACTTACTTACTTACTTACTTAGTTACTTGATTACTTACCTACATACCTACATAACTACTTACTTACTTACTTACTTACTTACTTACTTACTTGCTTACTTACTTACTTACTTACGTTCTTACTTACTTACTTACTTACTTACTTACTTACTTACTTACTTACTTACTTACTTACTTAGATACTTACTTACTTACTTTCTTACTTACTTACTTTTAATTACTTAATTACTACCTGCTGGGTATGGTTGATGTTGGAGTCTGAGGTCTGTGGAAGCATGCAAACAATAGAAGGAAGAAGAAGACACTTGGAACACAACACAAAATATTGAATGTATTACAAATTAAAGGACCAAATATAAGTAACCCACTAGGGTTATAGGTGTATCTCCCCTAGAAGTGATGCGGTGAACAAGGAGCTAGCACTCATGTATAAGGAAGTGTTGAGCTATATGGAATCAACCCACAAAAGGAAGCAAGCCCAAAGCTTTCTGGAAAGCTTCAAATTTCTCCCTACGCAGAGCTTTTGTGAAAAGTTCTACAACGTTCTCTTGTGTGGGCACATATGCTAGATTGATCTCTTCAGTAGAGAACATCTTCCTCACATAATGATAGCGCACCTCAATGTGATTAGTGAGAGCATGGAACAAGGGTTCCTCGCAATTCACCAATGTGCTCTCACTATTAGTGAAGATGGTGGTGGAAGAAGACTAGCCAACACCCAAATCACCCAAGAGGCATCTTAGCCACACATACCCAATAGTCATTTTAAAAGATGCCCTATACTCAGCCTCACAACTAGAAGTAGCCATAGTAGGCTACTTCTTGCTCAACCACAATATGCCTGAGCTACTAAGCATGAAGCAAAAACCACTGATGTAAATGCGAGTGTCATAACAACCACCCCAATTCAAGTTAAGAAAACCATGTAAATATGGTAGTTGTGATCCCCCTTGGGATAAAATAATCCAAGTAGTTGGCTACCGCTCAAGTAGCGAAAGATGTGCTTAACTGCCTACCAATGCTGATACCAGGGCAATGCATAAACTTTCTCATCAGAGAGATAAAAAACTGAATATCAGGTAGATTTATGCATAAGTAAACAAGCATCCAACAACTTGCTAATAGATAACAACATCAATGCATCTCCACCATCATGAAGAATCAATCGTAAACGAGTTTGGACAACTCTTTATTACGTGATCATTTCCTTTACAATATTTGGAAAATAGTTTTTTCTTTTCTATTTTCTTCTGCTCACTATCATCCTTCTTTGATTGTGCAAAATTAGCACATTTTGGCTTACTAGTAGATGAGCTCAATTTACCTTTGCACTTCTGACTAGATGGGAAAGTTTGATTTGCAACATGCATAATGGGCTTCTTCTGCCTACACTCATCCTCCTCCAACAAAATAGAGACTAACTCTCAAATGTTAAGGAATTTGGATTGCCTTTCATCATCAATCAAAGAGTAGAAGAAAAACTCTCATATGAATCTAGAAGACCATTCAGAATACTCAGCACAAGTGAATTTTCTAGCAATACTTCATTAGAAAAAATCAACTACTCTTTCAAATCTTTGATCTTTATACAAAAATTGTCTATGGAATATCCTTTTGTATTCTCACTCTCCAACTATTTTCAGAGGTAAGAAATGCTAGCCTCTTTTCCTGCCTAGTATAAAGTGGTAAGTGTATCCCCAAGCATCCTAGCCCATTCGACACACAAAGCTATCAATGCATGTGCATGAGCATCTATGCCATCCCAACAAAGTTTCTCTGCACTAAGTGCAATATATATCCCAACATGAATAGGAATATGAAGATCATCATCTTCAATGTCATGTGCATCATGCTCAATGAATATCTTTGTAGGTGTGTAGGGTCATCTCTCAACACCCTATACAATATTCTAGAGTCCTTTGACTACCAATACACGATGCATCATATATGACCATAATGGGTAACTAGTACCATCCAATCTATCCTCAAGAACCAACATATGGAATACATCACATTACTCTGAAGTAGAATTTTTGTGAGTAGAATCATCCAATTTGAATCATCACATGCATCTTCGAAAATGAGTGGCTCTTCACTACATGTGTTTGAAATAATAGATATAGCCATAAAGACATCTGATGAATGGTGACACCTTGATCTTGTTCTAACAAGTAAAGGAGCACTCAACTTGCTATCTTGCCAACACTCTGGTAGCCATTTTGGCATAGATTGTACACCCTTGATGGACATGTGCTCACCATGTAATACATTATAAAAATGTATATCAAAAGTGGGCTTAATATCGTGCAAAATTTCAGTCATGTGTGGATGTAAATCCTGCAATTTTTTTCCATAATTGGTTGGGAAGTTTCAACCATCTTTGGCTGCAAATTTTTTAGCACTATTCCTCTACAAATTTTGAGAATTTTCAGCCAGGTTTGGGTAGAACTGTTAAATCATATTTGTTGAGCTTTTTGCCTCTTTGAATATCATTTCCATGGCCTACATGGCCATATTCAAACACACTACTTTGAAATGAAGGCATAATTGTATCAAACACATCTTTTGACCTAAGTGTTGGATGAAATTTTCATTCAAGTAAAGGATAAGGTAAACCAGAAACTAGGATTTAGAATGGATTTTGATGATCAAAATCATGTTTTTATAAGGAATTGGGATTTACAATGGATTTTAGTGATGAAAATCAATGTTTTTATAAGGATTTCTTCTAAAGATATGAGATATACTTCTTGGAGCTCCCTAAATGCTCCCTCTTCTTGTGTGTCCACTTCTTTGATGGATTCTTGTGCCTTGTGCTTCACCTTGGGTGTAAACATAAGATTGCATGCCTTATGCTTTTTTTAAGTCCCATATCTAGGGGAAATATTCTTAGAAACACTTACATACATAGACATACATACACATATACATACATACATGCATACAATCATTTATACATACATACATACATACCTCATATATACATATAGACATACATGCATTCATACTTACATACATACATGCATACTTACGTACTCACTTACTTGTTTATTTACTTACTTACTTACTTACTTACTTAGTTACTTGATTACTTACCTACATACCTAGATACCTACATAACTACTTACTTACTTACTTACTTACTTACTTACTCACTTGCTTACTTACTTACGTACTTACTTACTTACTTACTTACTTACTTACTTACTTACTTACTTACTTACTTACTTACTCACTAACTTACTTACTTACTTACTTAGTTACTTACTTAATTACTTACTTAATTTCTTACTTACTTACTTTCTTACTTACTTTTACTTACTTAATTACTACCTGTTGGGTGTGGGTGATGTTGGAGTTTGAGGTCTCTGGAAGCATGCAAACAATAGAAGGAAGAAGAAGACACTTCGAACACAACACAAAATATTGAATGTATTACAAATTAAAGGACCAAAGATAAGTAACCCATTAGGGTTATAGGTGTATCTCCCCTAGAAGTGATGCGGTGAACAAGTAGCTAGCACTCATGTATAAGGAATGTCCGAGCTATGTGGAATCAACCCACAAAAGGAAGCAAGCCCAAAGCTTTGTGGAAAGATTCAAATTTCTCCCTAGGCAAAGCTTTTCTGAAAAGTTCTTCAACGTTCTCTTCTGTGGGCACATATGCTAGACTGATCTCTTCAGTAGAGAGCATCTTCCTCACATAATGATAGTGCACCTCAATGTGATTAATGATAGCATGGAACAAGGGTTCCTCGCAATTCACCAATGTGCTCTCACTATTAATGAAGATGGTGGTGGAAGAAGACTAGCCAACACCCAAATCACCCAAGAGGCATCTTAGCCACACATACCCAATAGTCATTTTGAAAGATGCCCTATACTTTGCCTCAGAACTAGAAGTAGCCATAGTAGGCTTCTTCTTGCTCAACCAGGATATGCCTGAGCTACTAAACATGAAGCAAAAACCACTAGTGTAAACGCGAGTGTCATAACAACCAACGTAATTCAAGTTAAGAAAAGCATGTAAATATGGTAGTAGTGATCCCCCTTGGGATAAGATAATCCAAGTAGTCGGCTATCGCTCAAGTAGCGGAAGATGTGCTTAACTTCCTACCAATGCTTGATACCAGGTCAATGCATAAACTTTCTATCAGAGAGATAAGAAACTGAATATTAGGTAGATTTATGCATAAGTAAACAAGCATCCAACAACTTGCTAATAGATAACAACATCAATGCATCTCCATCATCATGAAGAATCAATCGTAAACGAGTTTGGACAACTCTTTATTACATGTTCATTTCCTTTACAATATTTGGAAAATAGTTTTTGCTTTTCTATTTTCTTCTGCTCACTATCATCCTTCTTTGATTGTGCAAAATTAGCAGATTTTGGCTTATTAGTAGATGAGCTCAATTTACCTTTGCTCTTCTGACTAGCTGGGAAAGTTTGATTTGCAACATGCATAATGGGCTACTTCTCCCTAGACTCATCTTCCTCCAACAAAATAGAGACTAACTCCTCAAATGTTAAGGAATTTGGATTTCCTTTCATCATCAATCGAAGAGTAGAAGAAAAACTCTCATATGAATCTGGAAGACCATTCAGAATACTCAGCACAAGTGAATTTTCTAGCAATACTTCATTAGAAAAAATCAACTACTCTTTCAAATCTTTGATCTTTATACAAAAATTGTCCATGGAATCTTCTTTTGTGTTCTCACTCTCGAATTGTTTTCAGAGGTAAGAAATCCTAGCCTCATTTCTTGCCTAGTATAAAGTGGTAAGTGTATCCCAAAGCATCATTAGCTATTTTGTAAGAGCAAATGTGAGGGGTAATAGCCCATTCGACACACAAATTTATCAATGCATGTGCATGAGAATCTATGCCATCCCAACAAAGTTTCTCTGCACTAAGTGCAATATGTATCCCAACACGAATAGGAATATGAAGATCATCATCTTCAATGCCGTCTGCATCATGCTCAATGGATATATTTTTAGGTGTATATGGTCATTTCTCAACACCCTATACAATATTCTAGAGTCCTTTGACTACCAATACACGATGCATCATATATGCCCATAATGGGTAACTAGTACCATCCAATCTATCCTCAAGAACCAAATACATCTCATTACTCTGAAGTAGAATTTTTGTGAGTAGAATCATCCAATTTGAATCATCACATCCATCTTAGAAAATGAGTGGCTCTTAACTACATGTGTTTGAAATAATAGATATAGCCATAAAGACATTTGATGAATGGTGAGACCTTGATCTTGTTCTAACAAGTAAAGGAGCACTCAACTTGCTATATTGCCAACTCTCTTGTAGCCATACTGGCATAGATTGTACACCCTTGATGGACATGTGCTCCCCATGTAATACATTATAAAAATGTATATCAAAAGTGGGCTTAATATCATGCGAAAATTCAGGCATGTGTGGCTGTAAATCTTGCAATTTTTTTCCATAATTGGTTGGGAAGTTTCAACAATGTTTGGCTGCGAATTGTTTAGCACTATTCCTCTACAAATTTTGAGAATTTTCAGCCATGTTATGCATACATGCATACATACATTTATACATACATACATACATACATACATACCTCATATATACATAGAGACATACATGCATTCATACTTACATACATACATGCATACTTACTTACTCACTTGTTTATTTTCTTACTTACTTACTTTCTTACTTGGTTACTTAATTACTTACGTACATACGTACATACCTACATAACTACTTACTTACTTACTTACTTACTTACTTGCTTACTTACTTACTTACTTACTTACTTACTTACTTACTTACTTACTTACGTACTTACTTACTTACTTACTTACTTACTTACTTACTTACTTACTTACTTACTTACTTACTTACTTACTTACTTACTTACTTACTTACTTACTTACTTACTTACTTATACTTACTTAATTACTACCTGTTGGGTGTGGGTGATGTTGGAGTTTGAGGTCTCTGGAAGCATGCAAACAATAGAAGGAACAAAAAGACACTTGGAACACAACACAAAATATTGAATGTATTACAAATTAAAGGACCAAATATAAGTAACCCATTAGGGTTATAGGTGTATCTCCCCTGGAAGTGATGCGGTGAACAAGGAACTAGCACGCATGTATAAGGAAGTGCCAAGCTATTTGGAATCAACCCACGAAAGGAAGCAAGCCCAAAGCTTTGTGGAAAGATTCAAATTTCTCCCTAAGGATAGCTTTTGTGAAAAGTTCTACAACGTTCTCTTGTGTGGGCACATGTACTAGACTGAAATCTTAAGTAGAGAACATCTTCCTCACATAATGATAGTGTACCTCAATGTGATTAGTGAGAGCATGGAACAAGGGTTCCTTGCAATTCACCAATGTGCTCTCACTATTAGTGAAGATGATGGTGGAAGAACACTAGCCAACACCCAAATCACCCAAGAGGCATCTTAGCCACACATACCCAATAGTCATTTTAAAAGATGCCCTATACTCAGCCTCACAAGTAGAAGTAGCCATAGTAGGCTACTTCTTGCCCAACCAAGATATGCCTGAGCTACTAAGCATGAAGCAAAAACCACTGGTGTAAACGTGAGTGTCATAACAACCACCCCATTTCAAGTTAAGAAAATCATGTAAATATGGTAGTAGTGATCCCCCTTGTAGCCAACTCTCTTGTAGCCATTTTGGCATAGATTGTACACCCTTGATGGACATGTGCTCCCCATGTAATACATTATAAAAATGTATATCAAAAGTGGTCTTAATATCGTGCAAAATTGCAGGCATGTGTGGATGTAAATCCTGCAATTTTTTCCATAATTGGTTGGGAAGTTTCAACAATCTTTGGCTGCGAATTGTTTAGCACTATTCCTCTACAAAATTTCAGAATTTTCAGCCATGTTTGGGTAGAATTGTTAAATCATATTTGTTGAGCTTTTTGCCTCTTTGAATATCATTTGCATGGCCTACATGGCTATATTCAAACACACTACTTTGAAATGAAGGCATAAGTGTATCAAACACATCTTTTAACCTAAGTGTTGGATGAAATTTTCATTCAAGGAAACGATAAGCTAAACTAGAAATTGGGATTTAGAATGGATTTTAATGATCAAAATCATTGGTTTTATAAGGAATTGGGATTTACAATGAATTTTAGTGATGAAAATCAATGTTTTTATAAGGATTTCTTCTAAATATTTGAGATATACTTCTTGGAGCTCCCTAAATGCTGCCTCTTCTTGTGTGTCCACTTCTTTGATGCATTCATGTGCCTTGTGCTCCACCTTGGGTGTCAACACAAGATTGCATGCCTTATGCTTTTTTTAAGTCCCATATCTAGGGGAAATATTCTTAGAAACACTTACATACATAGACATACATACATATATACATACATACATACATACATACATGCATACATACATTTATACATACATACATACATACATACATACCTCATATATACATATACACATACATGCATTCATACTTACATACATACATGCATACTTACTTACTCACTTGTTTATTTACTTACTTACTTACTTACTTACTTGATTACTTACCTACATACCTACATAACTACTTACTTACTTACTTACTTACTTCCTTACTTACTTACTTACATACGTACTTACTTACTTACTTACTTACTTACTTACTTACTTACTAACTTACTTACTTACTTACTTACTTACTTACTTACTTACTTACTTACTTACTTACTTACTTACTTTCGTACTTAACTACTTTCTTACTTACTTTTACTTACTTAATTACTACCTGTTGGGTGTGGGTGATGTTGGAGTTTGAGGTCTTTGGAAGCATGCAAACAATAGAAGGAAGAAGAAGACACTTCAGACACAACACAAAATATTGAATGTATTACAAATTAAAGGACCAAAAATAAGTAACCCATTAGGTTTATAGGTGTATCTCCCCTAGAAGTGATCCGGTGAACAAGGAGCTAGCACTCATGTATAAGGAAGTGCCGAGCTATGTGGAATCAACCCACAAAAGGAAGCAAACCCAAAGCTTTTGTGAAAAGTTCTACAACGTTCTCTTGTGTGGGCACATATGCTAGACTGATCTCTTCAGTAGAGAACATCTTCCTCACATAATGATAGTGCACCTCACTGTGATTAGTGAGAGCATGGAACAAGGGTTCCTCGCAATTCACCAATGTGCTCTCCCTATTCGTGAAGATGGTGGAAGAAGACTAGCCAACACCCAAATCACCCATTAGGCATCTTAGCCACACATACCCAATAGTCATTTTGAAAGATGCCCTATACTGAGCCTCACAACTAGAAGTAGCCATCGTAGGCTACTTCTTGCTCAACCAGGATATGCCTGAGCTACTAAGCATGAAGCAAAAACCACTGGTGTAAATGCGAGTGTCATAACAACCAGCCCTATTCAAGTTAAGAAAAGCATGTAAATATGGTAGTCGTGATCCCCCTTGGGATAAAATAATCCAAGTAGTCGGCTACCACTCAAGAAGCGGAAGATGTGCTTAACTGCCTACCAGTGCTTGATACCAGGGCAATGCATAAACTTTCTCATTAGAGAGATAAAAAATTGAATATCAGGTAGATTTATGCATAAGTAAAAAAGCATCCAAGAATTTGCTAATAGATAACAACATCAATGCATCTCCACCATCATGAAGAATCAATCGTAAACGATTTTGGACAACTCTTTATTACATGATCATTTCCTTTACAATATTTGGAAAATAGTTTCTGGTTTTCTATTTTCTTCTGCTCACTATCATCCTTCTTTGATTGTTTAAAATTAGCAAATTTCGCCTTATTAGTAGATGAGCTCAATTTACCTTTGCCCTTCTGACTAGTTGGGAAAGTTTGATTTGCAACATGCATAATGGGCTTCTTCTGCCTAGACTCATCTTTCTCCAACAAAATAGAGACTAACTCCTCAAATGTTAAGGAATTTGGATTGCCTTTCATCATCAACCGAAGAGTAGAAGAAAAACTCTCATATGAATCTAGAAGACCATTCAAAATACTTAGCACAAGTGAATTTTCTAGCAGTACTTCATTAGAAAAAATCAACTACTCTTTCAAACCTTTGATCTTTATACAAAAATTGTCCATGGAATCTCCTTTTGTGTTCTCACTCTCCAACTGTTTTCACAGGTGCGAAATGCTAGCCTCATTTCTTGCCTAGTATAAAGTGGTAAGTGTATCCCCAAGCATCCTTAGCTATTTTGTAAGAGCAAATGTGAGGGGTAATAGCCCATTCGACACACAAAGCTATCAAGGCATGTGCATGCGAATCTATGCCATCCCAACAAAGTTTCTCTGCACTAAGTGCCATATGTATCTCAACACGAATAGGAATATGAAGATCAGCATCCCCAATGCCATCTGCATCATGCTCAGTGAATATATTTGTAGGTGTATAGGGTCATTTCTCAACACCCTATATAATATTCCAGAGTCCTTTGACTACCAATACACGAAGCATCATGTATGCCCATAATGGGTAACTAGTACCATCCAATCTATCCTCAAAAACCAAATACATCACATTACTCTGAAGTAGAATTTTCGTGAGTAGAATCATCCAATTTGAATCATGACATCCATATTAGAAAATGAGTGGCTCTTAACTACATGTGTTTGAAATAATGGATATAGCCATAAAGACATTTGATGAATGGTGACACCTTGATCTTGTTCTAACAAGTAAAGGAGCACTAAACTTGCTATCTTGCCAACTCTCTTGTAGCCATTTTGGCATAGATTGTACACCCTTGATGGACATGTGCTCCCCATGTAATACATTATAAAAATGTATATCAAAAGTGGCCTTAATATCGTGCAAAATTTCAGGCATGTGTGGATGTAAATCGTGCAATTTTTTTCCATAATTGGTTGGGAAGTTTCAACAATCTTTGGCTGTGAATTGTTTAGCACTATTCCTCTACAAATTTTGAGAATTTTCATCCATGTTTGGGTAGAATTATTAAATCATATCTGTTGAGCTTTTTGCCTCTTTGAATATCATTTGTATGGCCTACATGGCCATATTCAAACACACTACTTTGAAATGAAGGCATAAGTGTATCAAACACATCTTTTGACCTAAGTGTTGGATGAAATTTTCACTCAAGTAAAGGATAAGCTGAACTAGAAATTGGGATTTAGAATGGATTTTAATGATCAAAATCATTGTTGTTATAAGGAATTCGGATTTACAATGGATTTTAGTGATGAAATTCAATGTTTTACAAAGATTTCTTCTAAATATTTGAGATATACTTCTTGAAGCTCCCTAAATGCTCCCTCTTCTTGTATGTCCATTTCTTTGATGCATTCATGTGCCTTGTGCTTCACCTTGGGTGTCAACACAAGATTGCATGATTGATGCTTTTTTTAAGTCCCATATCTAGGGGAAATATTCTTAGAAACACTTACATACATAGACATACATACATATATACATACATACATACATGCATACATCCATTTATACATACATACATACATACCTCATATATACATATAGACATACATGCATTCATACTTACATACATACATGCATACTTACTTACTCACTTACTTGTTTATTTACTTACTTACTTACTTACTTACTTAGTTACTTGATTACTTACCTCCATACCTACATACCTACATAACTACTTACTTCTTTACTTACTTGCTTACTTACTTACTTACTTACTTACTTACATACTTACTTACTTACTTACTTACTTACTTTCTTACTTACTTACTTACTTACTTACTTACTTACTTACTTACTTACTTACTTGCTTGCTTACTTACTTAATTACTTACTTACTTACTTACTTACTTACTTACTTGCTTGCTTACTTACTTTTACTTACTTAATTACTACCTGTTGGGTGTGCGTGATGTTGGAGTTTGAGGTCTCAGGAAGCATGCAAACAATAGAAGGAAGAAGAAGATACTTGGAACACAACACAAAATATTGAATGTATTACAAATTAAAGGACCAAAGATAAGTAACCCATTAGGGTTATAGGTGTATCTCCCCTAGAAGTGATGCGGTGAACAAGGAGCTAGCACTCATGTATAAGGAAGTGCCGAGCTATGTGGAATCAATCCACAAAAGGAAGCAAGCCCAAAGCTTTGTGGAAAGCTTCAAATTTCTCCTCAGGAAGAGCTTTTGTGAAAAGTTCTACAACGTTATCTTGTGTGGGCACACATGCTAGACTGATCTCTTCAGTAGAGAACATCTTCCTCACATAATGATAGCGCACCTCAATGTGATTAGTGAGACAATGGAACAAGGGTTCCTCGCAATTCACCAATGTGCTCTCACTATTAGTGAAGATGGTGGTGGGAGAAGACTAGCCAACACCCAAATCACCCAAGAGGCATCTTAGCCACACATACCCAATAGTCATTTTGAAAGATGCCCTCTCCTCAGCCTCACAACTAAAAGTAGCCATAGTAGGCTACTTCTTACTCAACCAGGATATGCCTGAGCTACTAAGCATGAAGCAAAAACCACTGGTGTAAACATGAGTGTCATAACAACCAACCCAATTCAAGTCAAGAAAAGCATATAAATATGGTTGTAGTGATCCCCCTTGGGATAAAATATCGGCTATCGCTCAAGTAGCGAAAGATGTGCTTAACTTCCTACCAATGCTTGATACAAGGGCAATGCATAAACTTTCTCATAAGAGAGATAAAAAATTGAATATCAGGTAGATTTATGCATAAGTAAACAAGCATCCAAGAACTTGCTAATAGATAACAACATCAATGCATCTCCACCATCATGAAGAATCAATCATAAACGAGTTTGGACAAATCTTTATTACATGAAAATTTCCTTTACAATATTTGGAAAATAGTTTCTGCTTTTCTATTTTCTTCTGCTCAATATCGTCCTTCTTTGATTGTGCAAAATTAGTAGATTTTGGCTTACTAGTAGATGAGCTCAATTTACCTTTGCCCTTCCGACTAGCTGGGAAAGTTTGATTTGCAACATGCATAATGGGCTTCTTCTGCCTAGACTCATCCTCCTCCAACAAAATAGAGAGTAACTCCTCAAATGTTAAGGAATTTGGATTGCCTTTCATCATCAATCGAAGAGTAGAAGAAAAACTCTCATATGAATCTAGAAGACCACTCACAATACTCAGCACAGGTGAATTTTCTAGCAATACTTCATTAGAAAATATCAACTACTCTTTCAAATCTTTGATCTTTATACAAAAATTGTCCATGGAATCTCCTTTTGTGTTCTCACTCTCCAAGTGTTTTCAGAGGTAAGAATGCTAGCTTCATTTCTTGCCTAGTATAAAGTGGTAAGTGTATCCCCAAGCATCCTTAGCTATTTTGTAAGAGCAAATGTGAGGGGTAATAGCCCATTTGACACACAAAGCTATCAATGCATGTGCATGAGCATCTATGCCATCCCAACAAAGTTTTTCTACACTAAGTGCAATATGTATCCCAACACGAATAGGAATATGAAGATCATCATCTTCAATGCCATTTGCATCATGCTCAATGAATATATTTGTAGGTGTATAGGGTCATTTCTCAACACCCCATACAATATTCCAGAGTCCTTTGACTACCAATACATGATGCATCATATATGCCCATAATGGGTAACTAGTACCATCCAATCTATCCTCAAGAATAAAATACATCACATTACTCTGAAGTAGAATTTTTGTGAGTAGAATCATCCAATTTGAATCATCACATCCATCTTAGAAAATGAGTGGCTCTTAACTACATGTGTTTGAAATAATAGATATAGCCATAAAGACATTTGATGAATGGTGAGACCTTGATCTTTTTCTAACAAGTAAAGGAGCACTCAACTTGCTATCTTGCCAACTCTCTTGTAGCCATTTTGGCATAGATTGTACACCCTTGATGGACGTGTGCTCCCCATGTAATACATTATAAAAATGTATTTCAAAAGTGGGCTTAATATTGTGCAACATTTCAATCATGTGTGGATGTAAATCTTGCAATTTTTTTCCATAATTGGTTGGGAAGTTTCAACCATCTTTGGCTGCAAATTTTTTAGCACTATTCCTCTACAAATTTTGAGAAT
>CM035441.1:128824318-128836818 GCA_020310875.1 Ceratopteris richardii | reverse complement strand
TTCATTTTCTTCCTACCCTTTAAATATTTAAAATTTCAAAGTCCTGCTATCTTTCACCCAAGTGACCTTAGACAATTGATTGCAGTGTCTTGAATTTATCTCCAAAAAGTTTGGATATATAACCAGTTGACAAGCAGTTCCCATTTGCATTTTTTTATGAGGTTTGAACGCTGAGGAATGTGAAAGGTAGATTGATTTGCACAAAGAAAAAAAAAATCGTTAAAGTAAGGCTTTCAGGACTATGTTTGAGATTTCAATAATTCAACAAGTGCTCAAAGTCAACGCCTTAGGGACCGCTGTTCAGCTTCCCCGTTTTAATAATCCAACAAAAGCTCACAGCCAATCCAACATGGCCGCTTCTCAGCTTGCAAGTTCCCATGGTGGAAGATGAAACTATTCAGTGTCCATGTTCAAGTTGTGCGTTATCTAATTTTTCATGTTTAGGCATCATTAGATTCTTTGGAGATATAACAAAGCCTGAACCCTAGCTTCTCTTTCTCTTTGCTGTTGAAAAACATATTCTCTCAGGTATACAAGTGAATCCTTACACGATACGTAGAGTCGCGCTTGACAATCACGATCAGTATAGGTGATACGTCTTGAGTCTTGACTATCTGCATGAAGAAAAATGCATAACGAGTCTGTGTAGGGACAAATGGTGGCTATCAGGAGTCAGGACGTCTTCTTTGATGTTTGGCTATGGCTACCTAAAAGTCCCTGTTCAATCTCCAAAGAATCATATAATACATATAAGCTGCAATTTTATAATGGAAGTATGAATCGTGATGTGGTTGTGCTGGACGCTTGGACCATCCGAGCTGCCATTCTTTTCTCGTAGAAGTTCCTGAAGTCATGTCATCTCCATTATTTGTGGTGTCTGCGTGCGTTGACAAAACTTGCCCGTGAGCTACAGACCTTGCGCGACAATCATGTGAGCCGATTCGATTCGCCTAGTTTCAGGCGGGAAGTATGAATGTATGACGTTTGTTTCTTTCTTACACCTGCTTGATCTCTCTCCTCATGTCTACGTGCGCCCTGAACGCGGCTCCTCATCTGGCGTCGTGGACATGTCGGGCATTCTGTACTTCACATAATCCAACGTTATGCATCAGAATAAGTCATTACCGAGCTAAGAGCTTGCTCGAGGCTATGGTGGAGGCCCGCAGGTAGCGAGATGGGGTCGGTTTCAATGCAACATGTCCAGGTTCAGTGAACCGTTCTCTCTGATTGTCAACCAAGGAAACGACGAAGCAAAGTATAAATTTCATGGAGCCGGATGCAATATTATCCCTGTATATCTGGTCAGGTATTCGCGCTGAAGTGCTGGCATAAGGTGGCCTCTAAACTGACTTAACTATAGTAGACAAACGTCTTGGACGCTTACAACATTCGGATACATCAGAACGTTTCCTCTCACTTGGCTTAATGAGCGTATAATGCTTCTGCAACTTAATGAGCGTATAATGCTTCTGCAGCCTGCTTTAAGAATCCATTTGAGAACAGTTTGACATAGCCGAGCCATTAAGGAAGCAGATTAAGCGGTGCAATCTCCTGCTCACTTCGCTTAATGAGTGTAATGCTTCTGCAGCTTAGGGTTTCTTCTGTCACTGCTTAATCGTGTAAGAAGTATGAGGACGCATAAAGTGAGCAATGCAGCAGAGGAGGCCTCCGCTGATGGGGATGAGGCAGCTGTGGGGGCAGAAGATCTACGCAGGCGTCCTATGCAGGTGGGAATACCTGAGAAAGAGTCTTCACTGAAGGGCCTAGAGCTTGCTGTTCGCGAGACCTTCTTCCCCGACAATCCGCTCCGTCCATTCAAGGATCAGTCTAGGTCTCGCCGCCTGCTGCTGGGCCTTGACTACATATTTCCGCCTTTTCAATGGACGAGGACCTATAAACTCTCCTATCTGAAGGACGACATTATCGCGGGACTTACGATAGGCAGCCTTTGCATCCCACAGGTCTCTCTCTCTCTCTCTCTCTCTCTCTCTCTCTCTCTCTCTTGATCTGCATAATTTTTGGTGATTTGGCTGCATGACCAGGATATCGGCTACTCCAAACTTGCTGGCCTTCCACCCGTATACGGTCTATGTAAGTTGCTGCCCTCACCTCCCCTTTGGCACCTTAGGCATCGTCATAACATTTGTTGCTAAAGGCGATTTCGGTCACGCAGATACGAGCTTTGTTCCCCCCTTGATATATGCACTCCTCGGAGTGTCGCGTGAAATCGCCATTGGCCCTGTGGCTGTCGTTTCGATCCTCGTGGGTACGCTAGCAAGCCATGAGCTTCCGTTACCTGATGCGGCGACCAATAAATGCGACACATCAAGCCTCAAATACATAAATGACGCATGCTCTCATTACCGTGAGTCCTACCTTGCGCTCGTCTTTACTGCTACATTCTTTGCTGGCGTATTTCAGGCAGCGCTGGGTCTCTTCAGGTA
Organism: Ceratopteris richardii; assembly: GCA_020310875.1. NCBI lineage: Eukaryota > Viridiplantae > Streptophyta > Polypodiopsida > Polypodiales > Pteridaceae > Ceratopteris > Ceratopteris richardii. Next base: position 128,834,374 of record CM035441.1, on the reverse strand, counting down.
GACAGCCATGAAATAGCCTTTACAGTGAATTCACAGGAGATCTTTGCAAATTTGTACTAATTCTACAGGAGTTCTTGAACTTCCGTGAAAAAAACAGGCTGGGATTTATCATTGATTTCCTTTCCCATGCTGCGATCATCGGTTTCATGGGCGGGGCAGCCATCACAATCGCGCTTCAACAGCTCAAGGGGTTGCTTGGAATATCTACAGCCTCGTTTACAAGGAAAACTGACATAGTCTCCGTGCTCAGATCCGTGTTTGGGAACGTCGATGAGGTAACATTTGATATTACCATATTGGTGCTACATGTCCCGACTGCGGAGATACTTAGCGCCCTTCCTTTCTCCTTTCAGTGGAACCTTCAGACAGCGCTAATTGGTTTATTCTTCTTGGGATTTCTCCTTCTCTGCAAATACATTGTGAGTTCTCCCGACTGCACAGTTTGTGAAACAAAATGTTTTAATCGGAAAATCTATCAATTCTTCTCACCGACAACAATGTATAATAGGGCAAGAAGAACAAGAAGCTGTTCTGGGTTCCTGCCATCGCCCCGTTAACGTCTGTTATCATTTCAACTCTGTTCGTTACAATCACTCATGTCGACAAACATGGGGTAGCAATCGTAAGTATTCCTTCTCGATGAATTCGGAGAGGCTGACTCCTTTGATTCTTGGAAAGCTCTCGTCCTGGTGTAGTTTCATCGCAAGGCTAGGGGCTTAAGATGCTTAGGGCCTGATACCTAATCGATACCTGCAGGTTGGACCAATCGATGGTAAAATCAATCCCTCTTCCGTGGGACAATTCGTATTTCACGGGGAGACTCTCAAGAAGGCAGTCCTTATTGGGTTCGAGGCAGGGCTGATTGCACTAACGGTATGTTCCAAAACAATCCAACACCTCTGATCGCAAAAGTAATGCTGTAATCACGACCCCGTACTCGCTCTCGATTCGCTACCATAGCTGCCGCACGGCCTTTCTGCCACAGATGGTTGTCGATTCAGACTTTGCGTGATGCCCTATTCTGCTCAATCATCACATGAATGATTTCGGCCTTTCAATTCAATCTGCTGGTTTTCATTGTTGAGAAATGATACATTTCCCTTGTCCCATTTGAATTACAGGAGGGTGTCGCGATAGGAAGAACCTTTGCATCGCTGAAGAACTACCATATTGATGGAAATAAGGAGATGATTGCGTTCGGGACAATGAATATCGTGGGCTCCTGCACTTCCTGCTATGTCGCAACTGGTAAGAATTCTCTCTCTCTCTCTCTCTCTCTCTCTCTCTCTCTCTCTCAAACAACCGCGAGTGCACACCGAAAGGACCTTATGCCAATACCTCTCGCCATGTGTGCAGGTTCCTTCTCGAGGTCTGCAGTCAATCATAGTGCTGCAAGCAAAACACCGGTCTCCAATGTGGTTATGTCCATGATGGTGTTAATTGTGCTTCTTGCAGCGACACGGCTCTTCCACAATACACCGAACTGCATCCTCGCCTCCATCATAATCAATGCGGTCCTCAGTTTGATCGATGTTCATGCTGCTATCACCGTGTTCAAGGTAGACAAACTTGACTACATTACTTTGATGGGAGCTTTCCTGGGAGTTCTCTTTATCTCAGTTGAAATTGGCCTCTTGATTGCTGTAAGTGCTATTTCGTGGTCTTCTTAATCTAGATTGGTCATACTCCAGACTTTTTGTAATACTTCAATCCGAAATTTGAATGTTGGTTAATGATGCAGGTGAGCTTGTCGGTGGCCAAGATATTATTGCAGGTTACAAGACCGCATACGGCTGTGCTTGGAAGAATCCCTGAGACAAATATATACAGGAACGTGGAACAATATCCTGATTCAACTCGGATTCCAGGAATTCTGATCATTCGGATCGACTCAGCGATATACTTTTCAAACTCTAATTATATTCGTGAGAGGTAACGATTTTTTTTGATCCGCATGTTATGCTAATCTTGGCTTTCTGCAAAGGGCTTGGTATTTTTCTGTAGTGGCGCCATGAGAACTTGCTCCCACCTAAGAATTCATACGTAGGATTTTGTATCAAGAATAGATATGTCATTTATTTAAGCGTTTTCCGAGGATAATTATGGAGTAATGCATATGCGTGCAGGATCTTGCGTTGGCTTGATGACGAGGGGGATCAGATGAAGAACGAGAATTGTCTTCCGTTCCAGTTCCTTATCATCGAAATGTCACGTAGGTGCTCAAGTACTTGTAGGATCAAAGATTATAGAAAAAGAAACCCTACACAGATTATCGCAGCGGGCTCCTGATTAACTATTCGGTTTCTTTGCAATGCGCAGCCGTCACAAACATAGACACGACCGGAATACTTTCGCTAGAAGATCTACACAAGGCTCTTCAAAAGAGAAAGATTCAGGTAAGCGGTCTGGCTCTTCGAAGCCATCCTCTGGTTATAAACCGTAGCTTTTCCGAACGGGAGATACGTACCATGGACAGAAAAACAAATGGTGCTCCGCTTCTGCGATTAGAATATGCCAACGCTAAAGCATTTTGTAAAAATCTCTCGGCGATTGATCCTAAACTTCAAGTTTTAGATTCTATCAATGGCTTGAACAATGCCTCGTCACATTGCGTCATTGTAATCCTAATCACGAATCAATCTTTTCTGTTCCGCAAGCCTTTCATACGTCTGTTTCTATTGCAGCTGGCGTTCGCTAACCCTGGCACGAAGGTGATCCATAAGCTCAACGATGCGGGGTTTGTTAGAGAGGTTGGTACCGACTGGTTCTTCCTCACCGTCGGCGAAGCTGTTGAAGTCTGCTCTAGGCACATGACCTTCGGTGTATGACAAGAAAGCTGCTGAACTCGGGCCAACGCATCTCTTGACTCGGTGAATGAGTAATACCTTCGCCTTATCCCTTCATGACAAGCCAAGCGAATCACGTATATCTCATAAATACTCGGGTCGTATAAGAGTAAGAGCGAGAAAGAGTTGTGATCGCCATTCTTTCTTAGAACCGTGCTTCCATGAAAACACAGAATTGAGAACTTTGCGATCGAGCAAATATTCTGCCATGCTCCCTAGAGACTTGAAACAAATAACCGTAGGAGTGGCATGTAATCCTCGCGTTCCTGTAGGAAGCAATTTGCAAAAGCATATATTCTTAACAACAAATAATCGTCAAATTTCAGCCTTCCCCTTTTTTGTGCATTCTGTAAAAAGCGTAATAGATGGTAATGTAAATGAGAGTTTGTACAGAAACAAGGAAGCGACTCTTCTCGACTACCGTATAAAATCTCTTTTCTGTATTTTGTACCCCTAATGATTCTTTTTTGTTATTCATATTCCCATTGTACGGCGTGGACATCATATTCATGCCTATGCTTCACCTATGCTTTTTTTTCTCTTTTTTTTTTTGTTTAAGAGGAAGCTCGGCCTAAGCCGAATCTCCCTTTGCTAGAATTAACTGGAAGAACAGCTGTACACGTGAATGTGCATAATATATATAGGACCCCATATGCACAAAGCATAATATATATAGGACCCCATATTCACAAAGCCCGGGTTAGAATTTCTATAGGGGACACATGGAAAGAACTATTCAAAGGCAACTAATTTAAATTTGCTCAAAGGTAATACACTAGTGTAGGGCCCACAATTGTCTTGCCATAGGGATGGGTTAAACTCTCATCGTCATCTCAAGAGACAAAAGATTTGGCACAATGTCACGTTTACAACCCAACTGAGAGTCCTTCCCACTTAAATACTCTTTAGGCATGAAAAGCAGAGGTGTCGCAGTTCTGTTTTGCCACGATTGCATCCCTTGCACACCTTTTTTGTTTGGTTTAATGATCCATCATGAACTTGACATTCTTTCAACCCTAAAACATGAAGAAGTACAGCAACTCCTCACAAATAGTATACTAGATAGACATAGTGACACTCAAGACAATTTATCTAACTACTCACATGGGATTTGATCTCGAGATTTTTTACACTTGGAAATGACAAAATGATAAAATGGTTGTATATGTTTCAACTGGTCACAAATACAAGGAAAAAGGTGTACTCCAAGGTGAACTACTAAGTCTGCATGCATTAATGTGGATGGTTGGGCCTCTCGCCTCTTGAGGCGGTGGCAAGGGTTCAACTCCCCTTTACGGAAGGACATGTATGGGCCTAAGCTAGTGTAATGTTTTCATGTTGTATTAAACTAGATGCCTTTGGGAAGTTCTTTTTAGTGTTTGTCCATTCACTTGTACATTTGTTCTTTCAATCAATCAATTCAAGCAAAGAGAGATAAGGTTTTGGCCGAAATTCCTTTTTTGTTTAAAGGTAAACTATCTAACAAAAAAATCTATCTATCTACATGGAAAGGTATACCTAAGAAAAATCGGCTAAGTATACAAGATACACCACCAGAGGTTGATGCTTGCATAAACTCCAAGGTTGAACTTGAACATCCGCCTTCAGCTATAATATAGTCCATCCAAGCTTTCTCATTCAAGCAATTTGAGCTGCAATAACTTGATGAAGTTCTATTCGCTAGTGAAGATGTTTGCATGTTCATCCTTCTAGATATTTTTCTCACTCGTAAAATGAAAAATGAACGTTATATGCTTGCTTCTAGATCGAGTCATTGGTCTTCAACATGCTTCACGAAAGATTAGCACCTGCGTCACCGACAGCTTCATAAGTCACTTCTGCTGAGGCTTTGTGTGGAAGACTAAGAAACTATGGGTTCCTTCTTCTAACTGGATGAGAGATCAACTTGTTGCATCAAAACATGTTCTTGCTTTGCGGTAACCTGTGCGTGAATTCATGATCATATGGAGAATATAAGCCTTCCTCTATAGTCCTTATACGGAACCTCATGATCCTTTTGGCTGTTTACCATTATCTTCTAAGTCACCAATAATAAAAGCAATCCCTGACCTACTAAATTTATCTTCCAAGATCGATTTGCTGCAATTACTCATTGTGCTGAAAATTTCTTCAATTTCAATTTCACTATGATAGGTCTATGCAAAACATTTGGCAATTAATCCAGATTTCTACCAACTTAAAGTCCTCTCAAACCAGAAGACCCATTTTTCACCACTTGCCTTCATGTTCTCATGCCTTGCAACAAAAGTCCATGTTTCTCTTCTTCTTTTCTTCTTCTAGATCTTCCACACCCTCTTTCAAACCTGTTTTCCATTCCGCCGGCATTCTTTATCCATCAAAGCTTGAACGTTCTATATATTCTTTAACCTACTCATGTATGCTACATGCGTTAGCGAAAATAAATCATATCTAACACATTGTATGAGATGTTCCGCCCTAGTGATAGAAAACTATAGTGATAAAACGATGTCTGGTCTTAATGATGCTTCCCTTGTAGGTCGCAAAAAATTGTGTGTGCTTAAAACCATATGGATTGTTCCCCACACGTGTGCCACACTTAAATGCATATGATTCTACTTATCTATCTTACACACCTCACATAAATGCTTCAAACTTTGTAGAACAATTGGTAGCTTCTTCTTCTTCTTCTCCATTTCTTTCATCCTTTCAAGGCCTTATATGGCCCATCCATTTGTACCATACCTTAACACTGGCTTCTTGCCATTGTAAAAGAATTAGACAATTTACATCGAGTATAAGGACTCCTTTTTGCTACTTTCCTTTTGACACTAGACTCAAACTCTTCTTCTTCGAATCCTCCAAAAAGCATCGTTCTTAGTTGAAGCTCAATTTCTGGCCTTTTTCTAACATTTCACTCTCACAAAAGTTGGTATATATTATATTGTACGTAAATCATTCTCTCTCTCTCTCTCTCTCACACACACACACACACACACACACACACATATATATATATATATATATATATATATATATATATATATATATATATATATATATATATATATATATATATATATATATATATATATATATATATATATATATGGTGCAAAGTCCAAGCCCTCACATTTGGCTTGAGTTTCATAAAGATGTGAAGTTCCATGGAAACAATTGCTAGTGGAGATTTACCTCTTTACTTTTGTAAAAGTCATTATTTTTTTTTACCTCAAAATATTTGTATCACCAACCCAAAAGTCATGGACTTGTTAGTTAAGAAGCTAACAACTACATTGAGGGAATATCTCCTAGAATGAAGGTTCATTTTTAGATAGAGCCAAAATTTGAATTCAAATTCAAATTTGAACTCAACTCTTATATAAACTCTCATGAAAAAGTCGCGGTGAGAGGTGATCATTCTCGAGCTCTCCATTGTAATTTTGTATGTGTGTAAGGCCTACATTGTAGCCTATACCATTATTCATCATAAGGCTATGATTACCAAGCCTATGACATTGTACAACATTCTTCATTAATACATCATACCTATATTGTTCATCTATGATATCTCTGTTATAGTCATTTCTCACTGCCAACTTGTGTTGCTCATATCTCACTCATTTCTTCATCAAATTCAATGATCTATAGCTTGTTGGAATCAGGTCCAAGTGATCTATGTGTTGACAAAATGTGAATCAAATCCATTCACCCAATTGAGAGAAATCAGCATCAAAGCATTCACTTCTCAATCTCTACAAAGGTCCTAAAAAATCAAGGGTAATGATAATTTTACTAAATTGATTTCTCTGTGTATAGTTGATCATTTCAAGTGATTCCACTTGGAATCATTAGCTTACTAAGCTAAGTAGGTACATCTAAAAGGAATTTTCCCAATTTTTACTGTACTGGTTGTACTGAGCATTACAAGCAACAGGTCTATGATCCAAAATAGAAGGTTTTCTTGGATTCTTCTATTTAGAAGTAGTCTATTTTGATTCAACCTTTTCATACATCATTTCCAAAGTGCGTAGGCACTTTTATGGTGTCATTGGAAAGCTAAGAGGGCCCACACATCAAATCTAAAGCTACAAAGTGCTCGTACTAAGCAGGATTTGGTTGTACCAACTCATCACTTGAAGTGTCCATCCATCTTTTCCAACAATGGTATCAAAGCAAAGTTAAGGTAAAATGGGAGATAGTTTTCCTTCTTTCATTGATAAATTGGATAGGAATAACTATCAAGCATGGTCTCTAAGGATGAAGACATACTTACAAGGAAGGAGCCTCTATGGATACATCTTAGGAGATGAGTACATGCCCATATTCAGAAGCAAAGGACAACCCACAAGGGAAGAACATGAAAGACTCAACACATGGTGTGCCAAGGATGCACTAGCAAGGTCTTACTTACTCAATTCAATCTCTAATTTTCTTCTTCCACATATTAGGAACTGTAAGACATCCCAAGAGACTTTGGAAACTTTGTCTTCTTACTTCTCTTCCAACACAAGGGCCATAAAAAATCAGTTGTGGATTGAATTCACAACTCAAAGAAAGCAACCTAAGCAAGCTATCTCAAAGTATGTGACCAAGGTTAAAGATGTAGCATATCAGTTGGCAAGCATAGGAGAAGAAATTGAAGAGGAGCAAATTGTAAGGCAAGTCAATGGTATTAAAGCAGATGACGAATGGGAAAGCTTCACAACTGCCATGGACTTGTACATGGACATGCAGATTCCAGACCTTACCACTCTCATGGGGCAAGTATTCACCCATGAAGCCAAGCTCAACAAGAATGGAGACTCATCAAGAGGTAATAGCTCTTCTGCCCTATACACTGATAAGAATAAGTCTAAAGAGAAAGGCAAGAACAAGAAGATAGAAGATGAAGGAACTACCTCCCAAGCCAACTATGCAGGGGGAGGTAGATCATCAAGAGGAAGGGGCAGAGGAGGTAAGCAAGGTAGGGGGAGACCTTATAACTCCTCACCATGCAATATTTATGGATTATCAAATCATACTACAGATGAGTATTTTAGGAACTTCAATCAAGAGGTAGAAGATATCAAAGAGGTGGATACACACAATCAAGAGGTAGATTCAATCACCACCAAGGATACAACAACAACTACAATAACAACTACAATAGCAACTACCAAGGAGGATACAAATCCAGGAAGGACTATAACAACTACACAAAGGAGCAAGAAGACTCTCTTTTAATCATGAACATGACTTCAAAACCAGGTATAAATGATGATCATCTCTTCTACATTGACTCTAGATTCTCAAATCATGTGGTAGGCAATATAGCTCTTCTCTCTGACCTTGAGGAACCAAAGGGTACGCATCAGGTACAAACAGGTGATGACACCAAGCACTCAGTGATTAAAGTTGGAAATGTTAAGACCTCTGATGGAAACAAAAACTTGTTGAGTAGGATTCTATATGTACCAACTATTACAGTTAGATTCAACCAATATGGAGCATTTGTGGAGGATCCCAAGCATGGGTTCAAGAGAATAGCCAAAGGAGAAAAGACAGGTAGACTTTTCACCTTTGAACTTGAGGATACAAGGAACATTGCACTTTACAGTTATAAAGATCTAACATTATCTGAGCTTGAAATTGGGCACAAAAGATTAGGGCATGTAGGTGAAATGTTGAAATATCAAGCTCAACATGTGATGATCGAGAATGACACGTACCAGTTTTTCATTTCTTTGACATGTATAATGGTCACGCTGGTATATGTCAGGGATACTTCATTGAGCTTTATTATATTTATCTACCGAGAGTGATGGCACATTTGTTTCTTGCCAGCTCACTCATTCGCGAACATTAGGTTTTTCCTTATGTACTGATCTTTATATATTTCACTTGTTGTGTTCTTGTTTTTAGGTCATTCTTGTACATTCCTTTTTATGGAATAGAAGAAGGAGAAGAAGATCATTCTTCCTTGCCTCAATCTGTGTGTGTGCTTCTCCTTGAGAGTGAGTGTGTGTGTGTGTGAGCTCTCTTCCTTATCTCCTTCCTCGAGACATGGTATCAGAGCCAGCGTGGCTATAGAGAGCTCGTGGAGAAGGGGAAAGTGAAGACTACGCAGCACGGCGTGGAGAAAACGTGATTTCACAAACGGCCTCCGTTTGCTACGAAAATTGGCGTGAAGGTAGAAGACCACCGTTTGCCATCTCGACCATCATTTCGAACCCACAAGGTGGGGCCCACAGAAAAACCAGGTCAGTTTCAGAAACTGTAACTTGCCTTGTGTTCGACGACACTCATATATTCTAGATCCAGAGTTTCAAGCGATTCTGTGTACTGTTGATACACAAAAACTTTATTTTTTTTAGATCAAATTGTCACGTCATAGTGAGAGTGTTCAAGCAGAAGTGCTGCTTGTAGTGTTTTGCAGTGTTGTGAATTGCTGTAGAAATGGCAAACGCAGATGGAATGAGTGAGCTTATGAGCGATAAGCTGGACAAGAACATTTTTCATGCTTGGAGATTCAGAATGATGAATTTTCTGATGGGAAAAGGCTACTGGAAGTACATCGAAGGAGAGAATGAAAATGCTCCACAGTTATTAGAAAGGAATCGGACTGCACACCAGTTAAGAGCATATGAGGAATGGAATCAAGGAGTACGAAAGGTAATGTATTGGCTATTTGTTAGCATACAAGATAGCATGATTGGACACATACAGGATGCCAAGACTCCAAAAGAGGCTTGGAACAGTTTGGTCACTTTGTATGAGACTAATAGAAACAATGTACTTCCCTGTCTGCTTTTCCACCATAGCTTTAAAATTCTGGAAGTGAGTGAACACCTCGCTCTTCCCTTTCATGAAATATACCCATACTTTGCGTGTATGTTCATCAATGAAAGTAACATAAAACCTGCAACCGCCCATAGATGTGGTCTTTGCTGGATCCCAAACATCTGTATGTACTACTTCTAGTACATTCTCACTAACATGATTGTCATGTGGAAATGATGCTCTTGACTGTTTACCAAATTGACATGTTGCACATACCTTTTGCATTTCTACAACTTTGAAATTTGGTAGTCCATGGACAATCTCCTTTGACTACATCAGTTTCAACCTTTGTAGATTTTCATGTCCAATTCGTTTGTGCCAGATCTCTATATCAGCAATAACTCCTACACCTTCTGCAAACATGGCTGCATTCATTTCAGGAATCTTCACATTTAAGGTGAACATCCTA